>CAUYPK010159375.1:0-34548 GCA_963574355.1 Loris lydekkerianus | reverse complement strand
TGGGGGTTCCTTGGCCCCCCCCCCCCCCCCCCCCCCGCCTCCTCCCTTTTCCCTGGGGGAAACACCCCTGCAGACTGACATGTGTCTTCCTTGTCTGTTTTCACATTTGTACTGCGTATGTGTATCAATCTGTGAGTAATATATAGTACTGCTTGGTGTGCCTTTTAGAGGCAGGCTTATAATATTGACATACTGTAATATCCTTTTGTAACGTGGTTTTTTTCACTTAACATTTTGTTTTCATGATTTATCCCTGTTGAAATACATATCTAGTTCATTTACTTCTGGTGCTCGAAGTGTTTCACCGTATGACTGTACTACTTGCCTGCTCCACTGCTGATGGATGGTTGGCGGTTTCTAGATTTTCTGTAGTATTAGGAACACTGCTGTAAATGTCTTTGATGTCTGACCCCAGACATACCACCCACCTGAGCAGCTGTTGGAACCCGTGGGTCAAGTTAAAGTAGGCCTCAGTCCATCCCATGACCTCCCTTGGGGTTTCTCTGAGTTTCACCACCCACACCAGCTGCTTTCGTCCTTTCCTTGACTTTCTAAGCAAGGAGATGTTGAGGGGTAGCTGGGAGCATGAGGAGGAGAGGGATCCAAGGACAGATCCGAGGCTTTGGTTGGTTTGTATTTGTTGTCCTTGCTGTAACACCCCTACGGCCCTTCTGTTCTAGGTTTCCTTAAATGTACATCTCTTTCTCTCTAAATCTTACTCACCTTCCCAGCCCTCCCAATACAACTGTTCTCTTTTCTTTTTCCTCTGCCCTCGTGCGTACACGCTTGTGGTGGACACATAGCACTGTGTACGCTGCATTTTTTACTTAGCAATGCAGCGCAGGCTGGGTGCGGTGGCTCATGCCTATAATCCTAGCATTTTGGGAAACCGAGGTGAGAAGATCGCTTTGAGATCAGGAGTTCAAGACCAGCCTGAGCAAGAGTAAGACCCTCTATAACAAAAAGTAGAAAAGTTAGCCAGCCATGGTGGCGAGTGCCTGTAAGTCCCAGCTACTTGAGACTTGGGGTTGCCATTCAGGTACTGAGAAGTTCACAGCCCTACCTGGCTCCTCTCCTGTTTTTCTCTCTACCTCCTTCAAAACTCCATTTCCTTGCGAGTAGAAAAGCCACCAAAGTAAAGCATAAGCACACTCCCTAAACGTGGCTTCGAGATTGTTTTAAAAGCTCCACAGTCGGTTCCCGCTCAGGAGGAAGGAGTCTGGGGCTGGCTTCTTAGGCTTGATGTTCTCTGGGTTTCGAGGGAGGTGGTGAGAAGGACTCTCAGGAAATGCTTGTGTCTTGGGGCAGGGGACGTGGGGCTGAGGCCTCCACCCTCTCTAAGAACATAGAGTGTATGTTCTGAGCCCCCAAATTAAGCTGGGATGGTAGAAGTAAAAGCACGCCAGTGCCACCCTGCCAGACGTGACACCATCACTGAAACTCTCACTGTGCTGTTGCCATTGTCTCTGAGTTCTGTTTCTTTAGCTAACTTTTGCCATCCCAGCATGGAGGTTTCTGTTGATCTTATTAGAGCAAGGCCTCAGTCTCCTGGACCTCTGCCTTCTCATAAGCCAAATAATTAAGGATGAATTAAGGATGATTTTTTAAAAATAATGAACTGATTTATAGTAATAGTCAGTAGTCCAAGAACACTTGCTTTATAGCAGGTATTCTGCTGAAAAGCATTTTATACTTATTTCTTGCTTACACCTTACAACAACCAAATAATACAGGAAACTGTCATCATCCCCCTTTGGCAGCTGTGGAAATGAGGCTCAGGAAAGTGATGTGACTTGCCTGGATCTTCCTTGGCATTCCATCTGTGCCTTCCCCCAGCCGCCTGCGCCATCCATGCTGGGGAACAAGTTCAAGCAGAGCCGCCATGAGCTGCTCCTTTCATTCCCTTCAGGAAACCCCTTGCTGGTGTGGAGGTTAGTTTGTATAAAGGTTAGTTTGATTAGAAATGTCTATTTCACGGTAAGTTTTAGGGGCTTTACCCTATTTTGTCTTTAGAAGTCTCTACTTTGGAGAGCCTGCTCCAAGGGAGGGTGTGCAGGGATACATGATGCTGGAGACATGGGAGAGGTGATCATAGTTTTCACCTCCTCCCTCAAGAGTAGAGGGCAGGGCAGTGGGTGGTGCAGAAAGGAAGCTGCAGGCCCAGGAGCCTTCCTCCACCCTGGTTAAGACAGTCCCCAACCCATGTGCTATGAGAGCCCTTACAAAGTCAGTGGCCTGGTAGAAAAATCAGCAGCTCCGGCTTGGTGCCGTAGCTAAGTGGTTAGGGCACCAGCCCCAGACACTGAGGCAGGAGGGTTCAAACCCAGCCCGGGCCTGCTAAACAACAATGACAACTGCAACAAAAAACAACAGCCAGGCATTTTGGCGGGCGCCTGTAGTCCCAGCTACTTAGGAGGCCGAGGCAAGAGAATCACTTAAGCCCAAGAGTTGGAGGTTGCTGTGAGCTGTGACACCCCGGCACTCTACTGAGGGTGACATAGTGACACTCTGTCTCAAAAAAAAAGCAGCAGCTCTTACAGCAGGCAGACCAGGTCTCCTGTCCCAGTGTGACCTCTGACTGGCTGGGTGACTTTGGCGCATACCTTGACCATCCATGAGGGGAGGGTAACAGTACTTCCTGAAGCCCCCAGTTACGAGGACTGAGTGAGGTGGCCTTCGTGCCCTGCTGAGCACAGAGCAGACACACTGCACAGGCAGGATCCCCTTTTCTAAGCCAAGCTAATCAAGATCAGCCGGGGGGCTGGCACAGTAAACAGTTGTTTTTCTCCTGTCCAGGTGCCAAAACCGAGTGGTTTCTGGGGGGTCCACGTCTGACTGTGGTCACTGCGCTGAGTTGGCTCCTGTTCATGCACAGTCCCTGTCCCTGTGCACCTTGGTGTCCTGGGCTCTTAGACATGAGCTCAGGGGAGCTGTTTCTGGGTGGAATCCATTGAGGACTCCTCAGCAGCAGCAGGGTGGGGCTCCGTGCCTTTGCCCTGCTGTCCTGGGTCCCACAGTCCTGGACTCGAAAGAGGCTGTGGCAGCAGAGAAGACGCTGCAGAGTGGTCCCTCAGAGGGACGGCAGCACTGGACCAGGAGCGGGGTTCTCACCTCAGGCTTGCTTCTCCTCCCTTCGCCGTCCTCTGAACCTGCTCGTCCTCCACAGACCAGCTTGGCATCCCCAGCTGGGGACTCCCAGGCTTGCTGCTGTGTCTAATCCCAACAGCGGCAGGCTCCGGCTCACCCCGAACACTTGCAGGGACTCAGTGTGAGCAGCACACCAACACTAATGTCAGAACCTGCCCTGAGTGTTTCTGAGATGGGGGTGGCGATGCAGAGGCGCACATTTCTAGCTAGCTGTCTCCCCGGTGGCGTCCAGCCCAGGTCCCCTTCAGGCTGCTACCTCGAGTCCAGCCTCTGATCCTCAGAGATGGGACACACCTGATAGGGCCACACAGCTGTTAGGATGAGGCTGACGTGCCCGACACTCCCCTTCTCAGGAGAAGCCCCCAGCAGTATTGGTGCCATGGCTGTTTCTCTCTGGACTGTTGCCTGGCACATCCAGCCACTTCTCGTAGGTGTCAACATAATGGATGTGTTTATTCCTGTGGAAGACAGGCCCACCTCTGCCAGCCCACCGTGCCAGGTGCTGCAGCTGGTTACAGAGCACCAGGCTTTTTCTGGTGCCTCAGCATCCCCCCCACAGGGGGATTAAAATGTCAGCAGAGCAAATTACTGACCGAATACTTTGAAATCTATAAATATTAGATTGCTTGGGCTTTCATATAAAATTCAAGCTCTGGTCGCCCTGGGAAGAGAAGCGTCTAGAGCATGGGGGCAGGGGAGCGGCTGCCCTCAGAGAGACAAATGTCCCCAAAGGGCAGGGTGGGGGCCGACTCTGTGCGGTGTGGTTAGTGAGGCTCAGCCCTGGTCAGAGGAGGAGCAGCCAGGAGTGGGGCACACAGAGTAGGGAGGTGGAAAAGCCCATGTGGCTGTAACTCAGGAGAGAGTTTTCATTTGAGGTTGGTGGGGGGTACGTGCGGTTTGCTGGCAAGCTTTGTGTTGCCTTTCTTACCCAACCCAGAGCTCCATTGTACTGCTTCCTCTGTGGCCTGTCCCCCTCAGCCTCCTCAGATGGCAGGGCTGCAGCCAGCTGTCCGCCCCCCTCCGATTCTGCTGCGCCCAGGCCCCTCCCCCGCACTGGTCGCTGGTCGTGCCGTGCTTTGTGCTGGGTTGTGAGTATACTACTCCATGGGTTATTTCATTACCTCGGTTCCGTTTTGGACTCTCTGCATGTGGGGCAGCGTCTTCTGCGTCTTTGGCATCTCCGTAGAGTGCCAGTAGTGATCAGTCGCTCTGATGTGCCAAGACCCTGGGCCAAGTCCTTTCAGGGCTTCCCCTTGTTGGTCTTTGCACAGCAGGCTTGGGAACCAGGGCACATTCACCAGGTTGCAGCCAAGGATACTGAGGCCCAGAAGGGCGAAGGAACTTGCTCGGGCTACACTTAGACCCCAGGGAGTTGGGGGCTCTTGGCGGCCAAGGCTGGATGCTGCCCAGGGCTGTTACGACTCTTAACAGTGAGCCTGTACTGTGTCCTGTCCAGTGTGCTGGGCGGGCCTGCTCTCCAGGGCTGGTGGCCATGCATGCCTCTTTCCCTTGCAGGCATCCCCACGCTCATCGTGCTGGACCCGCAGGGCGAGGTGATCACGAGGCAGGGCCGGGTGGAGGTGCTCAACGACGAGGACTGCAGGGAGTTTCCGTGGCACCCCAAGCCCGTGTTGGAGCTCTCCGACTCCAATGCTGTGCAGCTCAACGAGGGCCCCTGCCTCGTCCTTTTTGTAGGTATGACATGCAGCGGGGCTCCAGTAAGGGGGCTGGACAGGATGGATCTTGCTCGGGAGGTGCCTGTTCCTGTGGCTTCTTTCAGTCACTAACAGTGCAGCCTGGGCCTTTGTCTCTTCCTAGCAGCCTTGCTTTTGACCCCAATGATTTATTCATGGCTTGCCCCCTGGGGGAGGTGTTCTGGGAGCTGCTGCCGCCTGCCTGCCTTCCTAGCTGCTCCCTGCCTGCCAGCAGGGCAGAATAGGTCAGGCTGCTGGGAGGATGCCCTGAACAGACCCATTGTGGGAAAGAGGCGGGTCTGCACACACAGCAGCTGCTTCTGCTGATCTCTGTGCTCTGACGCATTGCCCCAGGGGCTGCAAGACACAGGAACACACACACACTCACAGCCATCTATCCTTAGTCCCTCTGTCTCACTCCATGGGTGACTGCACTCAGTCTGGGCAAGAGGAGACCGGAGCATACACTCAAGACTCCCTGTAGCCCCATGAGATGACTTTGGTTCCTTTGCAAACTGAGCAGTAATTGTCCACGGACCGCCTGACCCTCTCCTTGGGACTTGTTGCTCCCTTACGACTCAGAATTATTATAGTAGGATTATGGCTTAGGCGCTTCCATATCTATCCCACCGAGGGGCTGGGGAGGAGTGTGTGCAGCTTCCTATCCCTGTTTCCTGGAGGTCCAGTTTGGAGGCCTTCAGGAGCGGAGCCAGTGTGCAGCCCTGAGGGACTTCTGCACTGCTGACTGGTTCTGCACCTGGAGGAAGAGGGTCCTCGGGGAGAGGTGGCCTTGGGACATAATGCACCTGGGGCTTTCCTGCTTGCTGCAGGCTCACACACCCTCAACCTCATGGCCATCTGCAGATGTGGAAACGGAAAGAGCCGGTTGTGCGGCAACTGTGTGAATTGGGTGTGGATCGGCGTGTGTGCTGTGGAGTCTCTGTGCACACCACAGAAATCTTGGGCACTTCTGGGTGAAATCCCTCAGCCAGAGCCAGCTCTTCCCTTCCCTTCCTTGCCACTTAGAGATGCTGCTCTTACTCCCGGGTGCAGGTTTCCACACGTGAGGCCTGGGCTGTGTGTGTGTCGGCTCCTGCACTGCTGTTCCGCCCAGGCAAGGGATGCCTGATCATGAGTTCTCCAGGCAGTCAGCTCCCCTCCCAGGCACATCCGAGGGTCGTGCCCCCGTGGCCATCACAGCCACTGATGCCCTCATTGCCAGTTCTGCCCTTTTTACCAGGGACCTCAGGTCCTGGTTTAGGGCAAGCTCAGCTGCCGGGGGTGGGTGGGTTGTGAGGAATTCAGTGAAAAGAGCTATTTCCCTGGGGCATCGGTTCTGTTCAGTGAGGCAGGTTGTTCCTGGTGAGAGTGCTGTGGGAGTGTCTTTGCTGCTAGAACATGTGTGCATGGGTGCACATGTGTGCAACATACTTGTGCACACAGGAAGTGTGACTGTGTCCGAGGGGAAGTTCTTTTCCATTTAGGGGCTGATCAGATGGGCCTTTCTGTAGCTGAGGCATTGGGCCCCAGCCTGCTCAGGGGGTGCCACTCTATTTGACAAGCCAGTGTTTCTTTTTGTCTTTTTCTTTCTCTTTCTGTCACAGATTCTGAGGATGACGGAGAGTCCGAGGCAGCCAAGCAGCTAATTCAGCCAATAGCTGAGAAAATCATTGCCAAGTACAAAGCCAAAGAGGAAGAGGCACCACTTCTATTCTTTGTAGCTGGGGAGGTGAGTAGGGAGGAAAGGCTGGGCCCAGGCAAGGCTGACTCCGCTGGGGACTTCTAGGACCTGAGTGATACTAGCCCCAGGGTTGACAGTGACTCTGAAGAGCCCACAGACAAACGTGGCAAGAAAAGGTGTGTCATTAACCATGGAAAGCCGTTTCCCTCCCCTGCTGCTGCTGCTTCTCACTGAGGAGCCTCAGAGCAGAAGGAGGCCCTTCCAAGGCTGTTTCCCACCCAGGCCACCAATGAGAGCTATAGCCACAAGCTCTGGGACCCATGAATACTCCCTTGGTGCTGTGTCAGAACTAGGCCCTTGATGCTTTACAAAGTATTGGTTCTATTAGTTCTTCTTCACCCACCAGCACTTTATACGGATCCTGGCTTAGCCCTGCAGTCATTTACCCAGCCCGGGGAGAGTGCTGAGGTTGGAAACTGCTGTCATTCCTGATCTCTTACCTAGGCTGTCCCTTAGAGGTCTCCCGCTGGGCTGGAACAAGCACCGACAAGTGGGGAGGCTTGGGGTTAGGGTTAAGGGAGGGTGAGATGACCATGGGCCCTTGGGTGGAGTCACCTGGGCCGGGTGCCTGCCCTACCCCCACTGTGGGACTCTGCACACTGCAGACACAGCCTCTCTGCAAGGTGACTGGCTCTGCGCAGGCGCTCTGCCTCGCTCCCACCCTGCCTCCCAAGATACCCACTCTGTGCATGCTCCACACCTCCCCATCCCACCCAGGAGCCCCCCATAACTGGTATCGACAGACACTTTTTGAAGCTGTCCCTGCCCTGGGTTCAGTCTGAACCTGCAGGCGTCAAAGCCCTGTGCTCATTCAGGCTGCATTTGGATCTCAGGAGAGGCACAAAGTAGGCAGCGGTGGTGGCTAGACACCCCACGCCACCCATTCATCACCTCTTCAATAGGCGCCCCTGCTGGGCCCTGCCGGGCCCCTCACAGGCAGCTCAAGACGTCCCCCTCAGCCCTGGGGTGGAAGGGAACAAAGAGGGTTTGCAGGCCCTGCCTCGGGGCCACACCAGCCACTCCACACAAAGCACAAGGGAGGCTTCTCAGAATTTATTAAACTCTAACCCCTGTAGAATGGCTCAGAGAAAGGATGGGTGCAGAACAGAAAAGGCTGAGTGTGGGGTGGGGGTAGGGGCTTTAGAAATGTGTCTGAAAAGGGGTATTTGCAGGTTTCCTATATGCCAGGCACTGAGCCAAGCTCTTCACCTGCACAATCTCTTGCGTTTCACCTCTCTGGATGGGAACATAATCATTGTCCTGTTTCACAGAGGAAAGCAAGGCTCAGAGCTGAGGGACTGCCTGGAGGCTGTCGGGGGGCTGGGAGGGCCACCAGCTCCACGTGTCAGGAGCCCAGTTAAATCCATTCTGCAAGGGATGAGATCTGGGCTCAGGGAAGTGACTTGCCAAAGTTACACAGTAAGTAGGCAGCAGAGAGGGGACTGAGCTGAGGTCAGTGTGACTCCATAAGCAGTGTTCTTCCTCCTTCTGTCCCTGTGCTCTGACAAATGACCCACTCAGACCTAGAGGGACCAGGATAGGCAGGGGCAGGAAGCAGGCTCCTGAGCCAGCAAGCCAGGCCTGTGTCATCTGCTGTTCTAGTCCCCAACCTGGCCACCTGTCCGTCTTGTGCACTTCACCTGGGCTCATACCCTTGGTGTGTTTTCTATTTTTCTGTCCCTGAAACAAAGCAACATGGAAAGGAGGTGGGCACAGGAGCTGGCGGAGCAAGCATTAACTGAGCCCAGGGCTAAGGGGCCCTTGTTTCTGTCTTGATCCCTATCCCTGGGACAGGCAGAAGTTAACCCGTAGGAAGCCTTAATAGGCAATAAAATCCATCTCCCTGTGGTTTGCCCAGATGGTCCTGGGAAAGGAGGCAGCAGAGTGCTTAGTTTGGCCTGAACCTCCTCAGGAGAACCAGATTTATCCAGGTGTTCCTTGTCTGTGTATCATGAACATTCATCATTATCATGAAACCCTTGTTGAGGGTCTGGGTTGGGTGAAGAGTGCCAGAGATGTTGAATCAGCCAGTGTTGCTGGGAAGCGCTTGCTATTTTAGGGTGGATATGGGAGGAGGGTCATCACTACCAATCTTCCTAAAGGTTTGCCTTTCGAGAAAGGAGTGTGTTTGTCTCAGAAACTGGTGAGCTATAAATGTCATGCCTCCTGCACCCCAGCATTTAAGGCTGGGAATATGCCAAGCCCTATCCCTGCAAGGTGACTTAGGTTTTTCCACTTAGTGTAGAATATTGTGTATTTTATGGTAAAACCTCCTCAGGATGGGTACATAGAGTCCATTTTCTGTTACTCACCAATGGGAGTCAGCATTGTGAAAGGTAATCTCAGATGGTTGCTCCCTTCCAAATCCTTTCTCCTTGTCTTCATATTGCTGTGTTTGCCTTTATCTTTGAATAAGGCTGTATCTGCTGTTAGGGAAGTTCAGCTGCTGGGAATGTATGATAAAGTGCCAGCTTCTTCCTAGGTTGAATACAGTAAGCCAGTGTAAATGTCCACAGTGCTTACATAGTTTCCTCTGAACTGGCTGCCTGGGCAACTCATGCCCTCCCTGAAACCATGGGGTTAGTACAGAGGGCAGCGAGCTGTTTCTGTTTAAAAACATTCCAGAGTTAAGTCCAGATTGGCCTCAAATAATTCACAGTGGGGCTGCAAATAATTGAGTGTCGATTGTAAAAATAAGCAACCAAAAAGCAGACGAGGCTGGGCGAGGTGGCTCACGACTGTAATCCCAGCACTTGGGAGGCCAAGGTGGGTGGATTGCCTGAGCTCACAGGTTTAAGACCAGCCTGAGTCTCTAAAAATAGCTGGGTATGGTGGTGGGCGCCTGTAGTCCCAGCTACTTGGGAGGCTGAGGTAGGAGAATCACTTAAGCCCAAGAGTTTGAGGTTGCTGTGAGCTATCATGCCCTGGCACTCTACCAAGGGTGACAAAGTAAGACTGTCTCAAAAAAAAAAAGCAGAGGATACATTAAAGTTGCATTCATGCTACTCTGGTGGTTTTGGGGGGATGCAGAGAGAGAATTTTATAAGCAGCCTCCCCTGTTCCCCATTCTAAGAGCATACCTCTCTGGGGGAGAAGTTGGGGGACTGCTCTTCTGGATGGCAGAGCCATCCTACCCTCATGCCATCTGGGGAAACTATGCCCAGGGGCTCTCTACCCTCTTTCTTGAGACAGGGTCTCCTTCTGTCATCCTTGGTAGAGTGCTGTGGTGTCACAGCTCACAGCAACCTCAAACTCCTGGGCTCAAATAATCTTCTTGCCTCAGCTCCTAAGTAGCTGGAATTACAGGCTCTCTCCATGACACCCTGCTAGTTTTTCTATTTTTAGTACGGGGTCCCACTCTTGCTCAGGCTGGTCTCAAACTCCTGATCCCAGGCAATCCACCCATTTCAGCCTCCTAGAGTGCTAGAATTAACAGGTGTGAATACCTGTCCTCTATCCTCCTTTTTTTTTTTTAGACAGTGTCTCACTTTGTCGCCCTTGGTAGAGTGCTGTGGCATCATAGCTCACAGCAATCTCAAACTCTTGGGCTCAATTGATTTCTCTTGTCTCAGCTTCTTAAGTAGCTGGGAATATAGGCGCCCGCCACAACAGCCAGCTATTTTTTGACGGGGCCTCACTCTTGCTCAGGATGGTGTGGAACCCGTGAGCTCAGGCAATCCACCCACCTCAGCCTCCCAGAGTGCTAGGATTACCGAGGTGAGCTACCTCGCCTGGCCCACTACCCTCTTTCTTTGAAACGTCTTGGTTTTCTCTCCTTTTGGTAACTTCAGGATGACATGACTGATTCCCTGAGGGATTACACCAACCTGCCTGAAGCTGCCCCTTTGCTCACCATCCTGGACATGTCAGCCCGGGCCAAGTACGTGATGGATGTGGAGGAGATCACCCCTGCCATTGTGGAGGCCTTTGTGAATGACTTCCTAGCAGAAAAGCTCAAACCAGAGCCCATCTAGTGGGGCTCCAGCCGCTTGGGACCTTATTTAAAACTCAGTCTTCTTCTCCTCCCTTTCCTTCCCTCCGCCCTCGAACTTTTCCAACGTGTCCTGAATCACTCAACCCAAGTGTCCAACTTCTCTGTGGTGCCTTGTTTCTACGTTAACTCCTCAGCCAGCACCCTAGGGTGCACACCCTCTCAGCAGCCGCAGAATCCACCATGTTTGGAGACTCTGCTTAGATCCACAGGGATGGCATAACCCGGCCAGAACTAGACTGCACCACTCTCCCAAAGTCACCGGCTCTTGGCGAAGGATCTGCCAGGGTGTCCTTCAGCAGAGTAAACGTGAAGGGATGACCGATCGGGACTCTGACTCTGGTGTCCACATGCCCCCCCCAGAGCCCGAGACAGCTGGGGGCCACTGCCCGGTGACACAGAGACATGCAGGTGGAGCAGAGCAAGGGCTGTGGTCTCCCTGGGTGTCAGCTCAGAGCCGTTGCTGAGAATATCCTTTCGAAGTCATGCAGTCATTCTTGGTATGAGGGAAAAACAGCAGCTTGCCAGTGTGCTCTTGGGCAGGGGTTCTCCAAATCGCAAAGGAAGCTTGTGGGTGGTTTTGGTTTGGGGGGGCTTTTTGGTGAGAAAAACAAGTAGCTAAGGTAATGATTCATATATAGTAATTGCTTACTTTCATTGGGCTCCTTCTTTGTGATATGAGCTCCCCATTTCATCCTTGTATCTCTTCCTTGATGTTGACCTTCCCCAAGTTTCTGCTGCTCATATGAACAGCTCTCACTGTCCTGGAATTCTGTTAAGGAATTCTTCCCTGTGGACATCTTTCAAGAAACTCGGCCCTGGGTTCTTAGAGGAGCACGGCCTGGCCAGCACAGGCCTCTGACTCAGTCCTGTTCTGTGCCTGACGCCACCTTTGGTTACCCATGTCATTCCCTTTTCTTTTCAGAGCATAACAAAAGAGACAAGAAACTACCAGAATCCTTATTTTTTTTCCTAAGAATCAGCAGGAGGAGCTGTGCCCTAGGGTGGGAGTGAGGGCAGAGGGCATGGTAACTACGTATAGGCCTTGGAGCCCCTTTCCTAGGCCCAGGTAGCTCAGCCTCTTATTTGGACTGAACTGAGCACAACAAGGGAAACAACTACCATGTTCTTAGGACTTGGGACAGAGGACTTTGGCCTAGGTGCTCCCAGGGTTTGAGCCTCACTCAGTTAGGTGCCAGGGTCCTGAAACAGTCCTGGGCCTTACTGCTCCACTCAGCACTCCGCCTACCAAAACATTTATTTGGAAAACCCAGCCTCCCAGTAAGCAGTTGACACTGTTTTTCCTTGCGGAATTGGATTGTTGATTTGTAGTTCAGAGGTACAAAATTAGTTGGTAGTTAGACTGTTATTTGATGTTGCCAGCCTGAAATGCCATCACCTAGTAAGAAATAAAACAGGCATCTCTGGACGTTATCAACCACTTGGCCTTTCCTGTCCTCTTTTTTGCCCATGATGTTCTGATCTGTTGGGTGGATAGTGGAGGGGGGACATATACAACGTGGTGACTTTCACTGATACCTGGGAGCTGTGTTGCAGAATTTCCAAGAAGCCCACACCTAACATAGTCATCGGTAAGATCTTGGTTTCCAAAAGCCAGGAAGGTCATTTGGCTTAAAGTGCCAGAGGCAGGTCCTTCCTGGAACTCCCTAGCAAGCCCCTTCTCTCCTGGTTTGATGTATTCCTTGATGGAGGGTGAATTCCTGGATTACATAAAGGACACATCGTTGTGGACATTCTTGCTCATTATCTCCCTCTGGGGGAGCCATGTGCTCTGAAGCCTGAGAAATCTGGTTGAGGAGACACAAGGAATCACATGTGGGTCTCTCTGTTAAGAATGAGGCAAGAGGGCGGCGCCTGTGGCTCAGTGGGTAGGGTGCTGGTCCCATATACCGAGGGTGACAGGTTCAAACCTGGCCCCAGCCAAACTGCAACAAAAAATAGCCGGGCATTGTGGCAGACGCCTATACTCCCAGCTACCCGGCAGGCTGAGGCAAGAGAATCGCCTAAGCCCAAGAGCTGGAGGTTGCTGTGAGCTGTGACACCAGCTGTGACTTTATCACCTTTATAACAGGGCAATGAAGTGAGACTCTGTCTCTAAAAAAAAAAAAAGAAAGAAAAAGAATGAGGGAAGAGTTGGAGACCCATCAACTTAGCTCTGTCCTAGGAGCAGGGTCTTCCTTAGGAGGTGGGGTGGGCAGGAATGCAAGATGAGGCCAACGTCCCTTGAGAGATGGGCAGGACTTCTGTCCATTCCCTATACTGTGATGGCCTCGGAGGAAAGGTAACGTCTCTTAGCAGGTACTTATCTTTGAGAGCAGAAGGAACAATGTCTGGAGAGGAGTTGCTTGCTCTAAGTCATTGCAACAGAAAAATTAGGTCATCTGTGGGCTGGGTGCAGTGGCTCATGCCTATAATCCTAGCACTTGGGAGGCTGAGGGGGGTGGACTGCCTGAGCTCACAGGTTGCTGACCAGCCTGAGCCAGAGCGATACCTTGTCTCCAAAAATAGCTGGGCATTGTGGTGGGCACCCGTAGTCCCAGCTACTCAGGAGGCTGAGACAAGAGAATTGCCTCGGCCCAAGAGTTTGAGGTTGCTGTGAGCTATGATGCCACAGCTCTCTGTGAGACTCGTCTCAAAAAAAAAAAAGGAAGAAAGAAAAATTAGGTCACCTGCGATACTTTTGTGCCCTGTAACAGAGCTGACTCTTAGAACTAACCAGCCACGATTGTCTAACCGAATCCTTGACACCAGAATTCCTTTCTTAGAGCAAATGTGTAGGTTAAGATCAGTGGGGAAGGTTCACTAAAAAGGTTTAGGTTTATATTGTGACTATTTGGGAGAAAAACATCAGGGAAGAATCACTTCTCAAGTGCCAGTGAAACTATCCCTTTTTTGCTAGAGTGAGACATCTTAAAGGTTATTGATGGAGACAAAGTGGGTGGCATGATAATTCCTACCTACCGGCTTTGAAATACCTTAAAATTCAATTTGCTAACTGGAAGCAGTTAAAGCACCAGCTGCAGCATATTCAAGGGCTCCCGCATGGGAAGGCCCGGGAAGCCTTGCCCTGCAGGTCGAGGCTGGAAGGTGGCTCTAAATATGCCGCCCTAGGGTTTCCAGATTGGTGTTCACCCCAGTATCTTCTAGATCCCATTCTACTATTCTCACAACAGAACCGAGTTTCCTTTTAACATGTCTCCCAACATTAAAAATCCGTTTAAGAAAAAAACAAACACGTCTAAGGAAAAGGGATTGCTATGTACAGTGGGCAGATGAAAACCAGCTTCTTTTCCAGGCATGAGGTGGCTTCTGCTGTTGCTTTTTCTCCCTCTAGTGTGTCCCTGAAGTCAGTGGCTCTCACTTATCTGAGTGAGGGCAGAAGTTTTGGCATCAGCCAAGATTTTGGTGGTAATTTTCAGCCAGACTTTTTTTCCTGTTGCTTAATTAAAGACATTGAAAAACTCTCCTCCCTTCCTGCTGCCTTTTTCCAGGGCAGCAAACTGAATTCAGCGATGATAGACACAGGATGTGTCTTGAGAGATGGGCAGGACTAGTGGGACCGAAGATGGTGTTGCTTGGCATAGAGAGGAGATATGCATGTAGAAGGCTGGGCACACAAATTGTGGCGCTGGGAGCGACCTGAGCATCTGGTCTTGTTGCCTCGGATCATGCAGGTGTGGGTAGGCACACTGTTTACAGTGCCATTGCCCTGACCAGCCTGGGCCCACCATGCTTGGCTCCTGATACACTGGAATGGAATGCCTCCGCAGCACAGACCGCACGGGCCCACAGAGGTTCAGGAGTGTCCCCTGCAGCTTCTGAGGGCTGCCTTGGGAACCAAGGACTGACCTAGGGACTTTAAGGATCTTTCACAGTTGCATCCAAGTGGAGTTGTACTGAAGTGAACACCTAACCAGTGTCCCTCATTGACCATTCAGTGACAGCAGCACATACCCCGCTTTCCTCCAAGCAGGCTGCGTAAAGGAAAATTCATTGGTAATAAGTAATTGTTGACTATTGGCTTCTTTATTAGTGCTAATGGTCTGTGAACACATCTGAAGAGCAAACTATTTTGCAGGAAGCAAGGCTGTATGTAGGGAAATCTTAACCTTGGTTCTGCCTCATGCCTGGGGTTTCTCCTCGGGGTGATAGGACATAATGTTTTGAGTGTGCCTCACCATGAAAGCATAAAGGTAAGTGTGCTTACCATTGCTCTTCAAGGTATGTGTCTCACCCCTGTTGTTTGGGAATACTTCCCAAGCCATGAAGTACATTAGCAGGCTTGGATGGAACTTGTTCTGAGGGGCTGTTGGATTTCCAGTAAATGATGTACCAGCTCAAAGCCTTTGTCCCCTATAGGCAAAACGTGCGGCTCAAAGCAAGCAGAGCTGGCCTCGAGTCTGGATTCCCAGATGCTCATGCCTCACTCAAATTAAGTCACCTACACCCTAGCACTAGGATACAAATTCTGAGGCTTCTACTGAAAAAAGTAGCTCTTCCCTTCAGGAACCCAGATCCTGAGCATGTAGTAAGATCAAAACTGACCCCGTCCTCAGAACACACTCAGATGTTCGGTCATCCCTGGCTGTTGTGTCAGCAGCATTTCCTGGGCTTCCAGCAAGTGTTTGGCTTGTGGGTGCTGTCTCATGTAACACAGCTCCTTGGTTCAGACACTTAAATCATCCAAAGCAATAAACCTGCTCATCCATTAATTTGGCTTCCAGCTTATTACATTTGTATGTACGCTGATGAAAATAAGAGGAAATAAGGTCTTGGCGTTTTGTAGCAGTAACAGGAGTGCTTCCTTCAGAACAGAAAAAGGTAAGTCCAAGCCAGGTCTGCCCCTGAGGGGAGAGGCACCTTGACCAAGAGGAGCCCTAGGCCCTGCAGCACAGTTGAAATCTTCAGCACCAGCCAGGGAATCTCGGGTGAGTGTTCTTTGTGGGGACTTTGTGAGGTAGGATAGCAAAAATGGAGCTAAACACAGGGCCAGCTTGGATGGCAGGGGCAGCTGGTGTTGCTGATAACCCTGGGGCAAGTGGTGGAAGGTCCCAGATGAACTTTAAGGTCCAGAACTTCTGCCTTAAAGACCAGGATCCTAACCTAGAGCCAGGGGCTCCACCTGCCCCAAAGCACTAACTGAAAGGACCAAGCGGTGGCTTCCATGTGATTTCCAGGCTTGTCAGGACATCTGTATTTTTGTCCAGAGTAGCTTTCCCAGAGGCTCCTGTCAAAGGGAAAAGTGCTAATTTCTCTGCTTTGGCCACTTCCCATTTCTATCCTCAGTTTTGGTTCTGATGACCTACTGTACTTCAGATTCTTTTGCTGAGATTATGTGGGACAATCTGGATGGGTCTCCAACTTTAAAACCTTTGAACACAGATGGCTTGCAGAATGCTCTCCCTGGTAGAGGGAGATTTAACTGGGGCCTTCTCCCTTTTCAACAATTTAAATCCAGGAAAAATCCCAAGCCCTCCCTTTAGCATTAGGGTGGTTTCGGAGGCGTGGCCTGCCACCTTGTGGCCGAAGTTTGTTATAGCTAGGCTTCAACACAAAAGGCAGGGGTAGAGCTTGGCCAGCATCCCGACAAGACGAACACTGTTTTTCTTATATATTGCTCAGTTTTTATTCCAATTTACTGGAAAAATGGTGAGAACAAATGTTGGCTTCAATATCCAGAAAAGTTCAAGATAGTGATTTTCCAATATCACTCAGCAAATAAAAAAACCACTTGTTCCCCTGTAGTCATTTAAGAGTCTGCCTCCCTGCCACCTCTGCCCATCCTTACTACATCACACCCATGAATATATGAAATGAACTCATGTGACATTGTACATAAGCCATTGATATAAAGTGAATGGGATATATATATATTTTTTCTCCCTGTGCCCAGGATAACAAAAAGGGCTTAGAATTTTGTCAGTATCTTTGTTTTTCTAAACAAGGAAAAGGTATATGATTTATTCTTAAATTGATTTTGTAACAAAGTCAGGAAATGTAATCCAGAGACACAAATTACAGATTGGTTTTATGCTGGAAAGACATGAGCTTCCACTGGTGCCTTCTGCGTCTTTAGCACTTTAAGGCGTTGAGGGAGACCACATGTTAACAGGGTGGTGCAAACTCACATTCCCCAGCTGCCTTTCACAGGGTGCCTGCTGGTGTGACAGACAGTGGTCCTCTGCAACTCTTGTGAAGTTTGTCAACTACGTTCCAGCTCCTGTGAGCACCAGTGTAGTATAAAGGTTTTAGACTCCTCTATTTTCTAAAACCTAACTGGAGGTAGTCTTAAGAATAATCACTGGGCCACTTGCATCATCCCTACATGTGGGGCTCTGGGCAGGCCAAGAACAGAGTGGGGGCACTAGAGGAGAGGTTCAGGGGGCTCAGCCTGTGGGGACACAGCCAACCCTCTCCTCAAAACATGCCAAGCAATCCCACACCCTATTCCTTGGGACATGACTCATGACTGATCATTTGGTTCTCCTAAGAGGAACGTTTACTTTGGGAACAGAAGGGAGGAGCAGGAATGGGAATTGGGGGAGAGGGGATGGTTTCCCTGGTGACAATGACAACTCATTTGACCTCACTGGAACAAGCAGCTAAAAGACTCCCAAGGAACCCAAACCATCAGAGAAGCCACTGTACAGAGGGGTATGGGAAACTACACTTCTGGTGTTATCCTCAACTCCAGCCCTATTCCTGTGGTTGCAAAGCAGTGCTTAAAACGAACCCTATACTCCTGTCCACCCACCCCCTTCCCATAGATACTTGTAAATACAGTGACTGCCATCAGCACCGGCCTCACATCCCTGACTGTAGCCTGCCGGACACCTGGTAAGTAAGGATCCAATCTGCTCTGGTCCCCTGGGGGTTTGAGAGAGCAGCAGGGTCCTGCCCCAGTGTTGTGGGCCTGAGAGCTCCAAACTCTCATCCTCAGAACGTTCCTTCACAGGATTTCTCTGTTCACATGGCATCCAGGAATGCCAGTATTTTTCTAAGCAGTTCTGTTCCTCTTCAGGGGTGGAGAGGGTTAATAGAAGTACTCTGTTACATTTAACCAAAAGTGACACACAGAGTAGGACTGACAGGAGGGAGCTAGTAAAAACAGACGCTTTCCTGACAGATGCAGGGTTAAGGGAAAGATTTTTAAAACTCAGTTTCTTCCTTTTCTGCATAGAGTCCTCTGTAGAGCTATCTGTAGAGGTGCTAAGGTATGACACCACCTGTTAAATTGTTTCTACAGATTATATAATACAAACAGTAGCTTAAGTGAAGGCTGTAGCAAATCCCAGACCGATACACCTAAGCTGAAAGGACAGCTAGCGACTGAATGCCATGCCTGTAGCACTTAGCTTGCTGAGTTATTAATCTCTTAACAATGCCCTCATCACCAGCCAAAGGTGAAAACACAGGAACTGAGACCCACTGACCACCATTAAATAAAACATTAATGTAACCTGCTGGTCTGCACTTTATAGGAGTTTATTTTCCACTCACCGATGATCAGACATAACTTGGCCATGACCTATAACTAGTGCTTGATGACTACAAAATACCCACCAACCAGTGGAAGGAATTCTTCCCCACCCAAGACAAACACCTTAAGAACTTTCTAGGCACAACACTCTTAGCAGACCTTTAAAAAATATAGAGAGCGAGCCACATGGATCATCTATTTGTGTTACCTTTTTAAAAAAGATACAACATCAAAATTGGCAAACGAATGGGAGATGTCAGGAAGAATTTTGACTTCCGTTACTTTCTAGGAATAAAGAAATTCATGGGAATTTTTATTTTTCTGATAACCATATAATGGCATCACACCTTCTTCTTGCCTCCTGAACATAGCTTAGGAAGCCACTGCCAGCCTCCTAAGGATGTGCTGGAGAAAGAGACATCTTCAACCAAGAATTAATTTCTATGTCTCCCTCTCAGCTGTTAACTTCTGTTCCTGCTCAAGTGTTCTGCCCTTAACCGTAGTTGTCTTTTCCCTTCAAAAAGCAGGATGCTTGCAGCCATGGCTGAGTTCAGGCTATCTACACCAGGCACAACGGGGATGAGCAGCCTCTTGCCCCCCGTGCTTTCAGCCAACTGCAGGGACTCTAGGCTTACACCGTAAGTCTCACCACCAATCACCACAGCTGCTGGTACCTCTGTCCAGTCCAAGTCGTAACTCTGAACCTCAAGTTCAGGGAGCCAGCCTTTCTTAGTGCCTGTTTCTAGATCTTCCTCCTCCTCATACCCGTGAAACTTCAGGTATCGCCGATCACACATTGAGCCATGATCACTGGCTTTGTCAGACATTTGGGCCTGAGCATAAAGGCCACAGTTGTCAGCCACGTAGACCCGGGTGTCAGGGGGCAGGTAATTCGGCACCGTTTCCCATTCCAGATTATTGATGATGGGCACCTGGAAATGTGCACCCATTCCTGCCCGTAACACTTTTGGCTCCCAGGCATCCACACAACCTAGAAAATAAAAAGATAAGAAAGAATTAAAAGATTTTTATCAATCTTAACAAGCTAGTGAACTTTGGAATAAATCAGATGAATTTTACATCAGGAGATAAAAATTCTTCTAATAAAGCCTTTTTCAAAGCTGGGATCTTCTGCCTCCCCAATTATGACAACACCCACAAACAGACTGCATGATTATTAATTCCTACTGGTGCTGAAAACAGATTTATTCATCCCCTCAACATTTTCCACATAAATGCACCAAATTTTTTACAGACAATAGAAAGGAAATTAAAAAGTCTCTAACCTCAAGGAATTCATGGTATAATGGGTGGTGGCACTGGGATATTTAAACACATAACTACAATATCAGCAATAACTGATATGAAAGAAGCACAAACAGGGTAACAAAAAACACACGTACAAGTAGGCCAATCAGAAAAAATTTCTAAGAGACCATGTAGCTGGTTCTCAAAGGATAAAAGGACCTCCTGGGAAAGGCCCAGGAGAGGACAAAGAAGTGGGAAAGTGCCATGGACTAAAAATGGCAAGAGAGCTCAGCAGGCCAAATAATGGGTGGGATGTGAGAGGAGAAGGAGGCAGGTAGGGGCCAATATAAAAGAAGTTTTTGGATCATATCAGAAGACAATGGAATGGAATGTCAGTTACTGATTTTTTTTTCTTAATGGAGACAGGGTATTGCTCTGTTGCTTAGGCTAGAGGGCAATGGCATCATCATAGCTCACAGCAACCTCACACTCCTGGGCTCTAGCAATCTTACTTCAGCCCCCCAAGTAGCTGGGACCACAGCCATTGCTACTATGCCTGGCTAACTTTCTTTTTTTTTTTTTTTTGCAGTAGAAACGGCGTCTTGCTCTTGCTTAGGCTAGTCTCAAACTCCTGACCTTGAGTGATCCTCCCACCTCAGCCTCCCAAAGTGCTAGGATTACAGGTGTGAGACATTGCCATCAAAGGATTTTAAGCAAAGTATTATTCAGAATCAGAGTGATGACTCAAAAAGCCCCATCTGGCTTCAACGTTTAATCTGGATCAGAAGAGCAAAGATATTAGACACGGGGAAACGAAGGACAAGACAACTGCAGTAACTAGACAGTAGTAGCCTTGCCACTCACACAATCCTCCTCTCACACTGCAGAAAGAAGGCTACAACTTCACTCTTACGTGCACTCACATGCTAAGCTCAACCATGCCACTACACTGGCTAAATGGCAGACCTGGGCCTTACCCAGTGTCTGCTACTCATCATGGGCAGGATGGGGGAGAGGCATAGCCAGGACACCTCATGGTGACTGCTAGCACAAGTCTCCTCATGACAAGTTATTTCAAAAGTTAATTTGTAGGCTCGGCGCCTGTAGCTTAAGTGGCTAAGGCGCCAGCCATATACACCAGAGCTGGCAGGTTTGCATCCAGCCCGGGCCTGCCAAACAACAATGACAACTACAACCAAAAATAGCCAGGCGTTGTGGCGGGCGCCTATAGTCCCAGCTACTTGGGAGGCTAAGGCAAGAGAATCGCTTAAGCCCAGGAGTTGGAGGTTGCTGTGAGCTGTGATGCCACAGCACTCTACTCAGGGTGACAGCTTGAGGCTCCATGTCAAAAAAAATTTGTAAAACTTCAGGGAAGATTAGGCAGATCAGATTTAAAAAGGGAGAGTAAGACACAGAGAACACAGTAGTGCTCACACACATGCCCAGCATGGGCTTTCCCACACGTTGCAGGGAACCAGAGATGGGAGATGGGAGATGGGCTAAACAAGGGAAAGGGACCAGAAGACAGATCCAGATTTGTGAGAAGAGTTGTCTAGTCTGACCACCTTACCTGGTGGGGAGTAGGGAAAAGGTGAGACTTCTCCCCTCATCCTCATCTCCTTGATACTAGACACCACACCAACTATTTCCTACTCTTTCCTTCTCTACTTCTTACACACCAGCCATCAGTATCAATGTGAAAACCACTGCTTGGATTATATAGGTAATTTCCAAAACTACACCTGCTATCAGAGCAATCAATAATGGGGAAAATAATGGAAGCCCAGCACCCAGCTCTCACGCTGGAACACCTAATTCTCATGCTGACAGAGAAATATATTCCAACAAGGCATGACTGAGGAGTGAGAGCAGCAATTCAGGCAAGTCTCAGCAATGGGCACCACCACAGTTTACAGCTAATGGTAGCTTGGGTGTTTCTAATGAATGATACTCTCCCCCCCTCCTCAAGGTTTAACAAGCATTTCTGGCATGTCCCTGTCTGTTTAGAACTAACTCTATTAATCCCCATTTCTGATGAGAAGAGACAGAAATGTAATGAGGCTAATTTATGTAGTGTGTGTGACCCATCCCGAGGCTAAGTAAAATGTGTCACACCTGCTTATTCACATGCTGTTGATAGCATTCCTTTCACAGGGCTCAGAATTCAAGAGTTAGGAAGGTCTCATATACCCAACAATTAGAGAACTCCAGATCATTAAATGACATAAAACCAAGTGTTAATTTTTTTTCCCCTGATTGATTTATAATCCTTCCTTAATAAACTAGCATGTTTCAAAGTGATTTTAAAAGATAACAAACATTCACTAAAATACTTATTGCATTACTGTGCGCCAGCCACAGTATAAGGTACTTCATGTGCATCATCTCAATCCTGAAAATAACACTACTAGGAAGATCCTGTTATTAGTCCTCCTTTAAAGATGAGGAGACCAACACTTAGACGATTACTCACGTAGGTAGTAAGGGGCAGATCGAAGAGTCAAACCCATGCAGGTCTGCCCAGAGCCCTGGCCAACCAGTCTACCTAAGCACTAAAAAGTGCTCTTACCTTTGGTGAGTAATACTTTGCTGCAACCTGCCCCAGCAGCAGATCTCAGAATTGTCCCCAGGTTCCCAGGATCACGGAGATTGTCACAAATCAACAATATGGGCAGTGAATGGTGAAGCTGGGTCTTTGGATATGTCATCTTAATATGGTCAGGTTTGGCAAATATCCCTGAGGAAACAGGAGATTCATTTCTCTGATGTGGACATGGGGAATGATCACACTTTTCATTTATTTAGTGTTCTTTACACATTCTTAATTACATAGGGAATACATGAATACACTCCGAAAAAATTCAAACACGATAAAATTCTACCAGTGACACTCTCTTCCCCCAGCTATGTTCAGTTTTGGAATGTGTCCTTTCAGAACTTGTTCTATGTATCTATCTACATAAACACACATCTACCCATATGTAGCAACTTTTTAGTTTTTGGGTGTTTTTTTTTCCCCTTAAGAGACAGTTTTACTCTTGTCACCCAGGCTGGAGTGCAGTGGTGCAATCATAGGTCCCTGCAGCTGCAGCAGCCACAAACTCATGGGCTCAAGTGATCCTCTTGCCTCAGGCTTCTGAGTAGCTGGGATTACAGGTGTGCAAGACCACACCGGATACTTTTTATTACAGAAATAAGCCACTTGCACCTGGCAGGAGTTTTTTTTTTTTTTAAACATAAAAAAGTATTCTTTATAAATTATTCTACAATTTACTTATTTTGCTCAATAATATAACATGTCTTAAAAAATGTAACATAATTGGCTGGGGTTGGTGGCTCAAGCCTGAAATCCCAGCACTTTGGGAGGCTGAGGTGGGCTGAGTTCAAGACCACTCTGAGCTAGAGCAAGACCCCTATCTCTAAAAATAGCCGAGGGTTGTGGCGGGTGCCTGTAGCCCCAGCTACTTGGGAGACTGAGGCAAGAGAATCGCTTAAACCCAAGAGTTTGAGGTTGCTATGAGCTGTGACCCCATAGCACACTACCAAGGGCAACAAAGTTAAACTCTGTCTAAAAAAAAAAAAAAAAAAAAAAAAAAAAAAATTCCCTAAATTCCCTTTGAAACATGCTCCAAAGAGACTGTATAATTTTTTTAAATTTGCCAGCATTTTTCTGTATATAATTGCTCCAATAAATGGACTACTGCCTGAAGTTAGGAAAATAAAATAGTACATGAATTGAAATATAACATGATGATAAACTTAAGATTCTTTCCAAAAAACAACACAGGTAAAAAGCCTAACCCACTAATGGAGGCAATGGAATGGTATTAGGCACGCGTTTGCTACAAAAGATCCCATACTTAAAAGTTACAGTTGTCCCAAAGACCATTTGGCAGAGGAAGGAACCTTTGAAGTCCTCTAACTTCTACTTGAAGGTCTGAAATGATAAGAACCCACTTTTAAAGGCCCTATTTACATCACTGGGTTTTAGAGAGTACCTGAAGTTTGACAGGTAGTGCTAGTTCTATCAAATTCTCCTTTTATTTCCCTCGAGTCTAAAATGTAGTAACATAAAGATAAGCTGAATATAAATTTTTTTTTTTTTTTTTTTTTTTTTGAGATAGAGTCTCATTATGTTGCCCTTGGTAGAGTGCTGTGGTGTCACAGCTCACAGCAACCTCCAGCTCTTGGGCTTAAGCAATTCTCTTGCCCCAGCCTCCTAAGTAGCTGGGACTACAGGTGCCTGCCACAACACCCAGCTATTTTTTGTTGCAGTTATCATTGCTGTTTAGCTGGCCTGGGCTGGGTTCGAACTCCCCAGCCTTAGTGTTGTGGCTGGTGCCAAAACCACTGTGCTACAGGTGCCGAGCCTGAATATAAAATTTTTTAAGCTATGAAATGATCAAAGTAGTCATAATGATGAAGGAGGCTACTTAAGTCCAAGATGGGCCGGCCACTGTTAGTACACACACCCAAAGTGGCAAGTACTGTTAAAACGAATGACTTTCCTTGAAGCATGGAGTGGATATCAGAAATGTGTAGCTAATGAGAGCACGACTACTTGGTGTGATTATAGGTACTCTAGTGGTCCAAGCTCCCATCCTAGGGTTAAAAGTTCTGAGTGTAGGGCCACAGATCTTTGTGACTTGCTGGGTTATAGAGACAAGAGATGGTCCCCCAGAATTTCCTCTCCCAGTTTACAATCCAAGGATGGAATCAGTGAGCCCACTATAGGAAACATGCATGTACCAGGGATATAAGAGGCCCTGATCTAGACATTTGAACCTTGGAGATAACGCCCCCTCCTCCAATTCTCCCTTACCATTGAAGACAAACCTCTTGAACCTTCAGTTCTCAGATCTTAAATATTTTAACTCCAACGTCAAAAAAGTATAAAGAATTTATCTTCCCATATGTAGATGAAAGACTTTCTAAGTACTACTAGACATTATGATTACATAATCCCTTAAGTTTGAGTCAACCAAATGAAAAAACACTCCAGAAGATGAGCTTCTCTGTTCACTAGGATAAATAAGGCAATTAATAGCAGTTTACACCTCATTCCTTAGACTTGCTTCTGGAATAGGTGTTTAAAGATAGCTATTGCCATACAGATAGAAGTTTTGTGAAAATGGAAGGCTAAATCTTTTAGTAAATATTTTCTTAATTTTTAGCTCTGACATTAAAGTTTGAAGACGGGACCTACAAAGTATAACATTTGATGAATAGCGGTTCTTCCTAGAGACTATCAAGAGTCAAAACACAAGTCATGGTAAAAAAAAAAATGGCTTCACTTTCCACTGAAAATACTGTAAGATGCATAGGTGTGAGAACTGTATCTTTCTGGGTGTTTTAAGAAAGGTTAGACAGGCTCAGCGCCTGTGGCTCAAGTGGCTAAGGCGCCAGCCACATACACCTGAACTGGTGGGTTGGAATCCAGCCCAGGCGGCCAAACAATAATGATGGCTGCAACCAAAAAATGACCAGGCTTGTGGCAGGCGCCTGTAGTCCCAGGTTCTTGGGAGGCTGAGGCAAGAGAATCGCTTGAGCCCAGGAGTTGGAGGTTGCTGGAGTTGTGATGCCACAGCACTCTACCCAGAGTGACAGCTTGAGGCTCTTGTCTCAAAAAAAAAAAAAAAAAGAAAAGAAAAGAAAAGAAAAAGAAAGGTTAGACAGTAACACTTTGAATAAGGTTTAAATAAGGTTTCCCTAAAACAAGAATAAACAAGTAATCCTAGGTCTCTGTGCCTAGTGATACACTGTAACCACTGACCCATTATTCCTTGTGGCGTTACTAGGTCGGACCAATCCTTGATATCCTCAAACTTCACCTTAATGAGGCTGACACCTTTCAGCTTATCGACTGGCAGTTCCTTTATGTATTCCAGACGACTAAAGAAGAAAACTTTCGGCACAGCTCCAGCCTGGAGAGCGTCTGCAATGAGCCGGCGACCTTCCAGCAGGATCTTCCCTTGCTTTTCCCGAAATGGCCTGGACTTAACTATTGTCATTACACTACTGTGGGTGGAAATAAAAAAAATAAAAATAAAACAAGTAAATTACTAAGAGCCTCATTGCTGAGACACACCTAGTTCTAACAGACTTAAAGAGTTTGCGGCAGTCAGAAACAACTTCCAAAGACACTTAATTCCACTCTCCATGCACAATAAAAAACAGCGGGTTGTACTGGAAGAAGTCCCCCATAAGGGACACGAGGAGGTTAAGGTACCGCTGCGAGGCGGGAAAGGAAACAGGAACACTCGACAAGCCTCGGGAACACATCACCTCAGCCTCCTGTCCCCTGGAAAGGCCTTATCGTAGCGAAGCCCAGAGTCTTCCCAGGTGCTGGGCATCTGGGACCCGGACACCTGAAGCGTCTGTTTCTGCTGCTGCTCACGGGGCCTGGCCTCAGACGCCGCCTTGCGGTGCGGCTTCTCAGGAGCGCGCTTCCGTTCCACCACCTGTCCGGATGGAAACACCACTTTCACCGGGCTCCGCCGCAGCGCTCGGACCCAGCGCCGCGCGTCGAAGTCACACGTCTGGACTACTGGTAGCAACGGTCTCGTGGCTAACCCAACACCCCGCGCCAACGCCGCCATCTTCCCCGGGCCTTAGCGTCCGTCAGGAACGCGCGCCGGCGGCAACCAATGACGTCACCGTGCCGTGCGCCGGAGGTGGGCAGGGCGGCGCTGCGCGCGAGACGGCTGAGTGACGGCGGGAGTCATGGCTGCTCGCCGATTTCTGCATTTCGTGTTCAAAGTGGGAAACCGCTTCCACACCGCGCGTTTCTATCGGGATGTCCTGGGGATGAAGGTGCAGTCCGGGACAGATTGGGGCTGACCCGTGAGGCTGGAACGGGCGCCTGAGCCGCCCCGGCAGAGGGAGGGGGGAAATGGGTGTGTGGTGAACCTCAGCCGGAAGGTTTCCGACCTTAGGCCCGGGACAGCCGGTTGGCCCTACGTGGGTTTCAGCTTCAGGAAGCGTTGGGAATCACTAGTTTAATAGGCTTTTGAAAGGCGGCTAACAGCCACCAACTGTGTGATCATGCATGTTCTTTTATTCAAGTTCATTCACAAATATTTATTGAGATCTGTCCTTGTGGAGCTTGTAGTCTACAGGGAAAGACAGTTAGGAAGTTATATAATATTTTTCCAATTAACAGTAACCCGGTCTCTTCCGGTTTGGAGTCTTTAGTATAATCAGCGTATTCCGAATTCTGCTTCTATTAGAGCTAGTCCTGATGGTCTCTCGTGCATACTCAGTCTCTCTGTGTAAATGCTCCAATTATCCTTTCAGTAGTCTAGATCTAAATAATGAGGTCAGAATCCAGCTTCTTTTCAACACCTGGAAGCAGCCTCTCTCCAGTCCTGAGAAGCGCTGATGCTACAGGGGATTGATTGGCTGGAAAAGTTAGGAGCTCCTGATAAGCTGGGGAACACACCAGTAAGGAAAGCTTTAGAGCAGGTGTCCTCAAACTGCGGCCTGTGGGCCACATGAGGCGGTGTGATTGTATTTGTTCCCGTTTTGTTTTTTACTTTAAAATAATATATGTGCAGTGTGCATAGAAATTTGTTCATAGTTTTTTTGTTGTTTTTTTTAAACTATAGTCCGGCCTTCCAACGGTCTGAGGGACAATGAATTGGACCCCTGTTTAAAAAGTTTGAGGACGGCTGCTTTAGAGATACAAGAGCACAGCTTAATGTAGAGACAGTGCAGTTGACATGGAGTGCAAAGGGGGTTAACAGAATTCGGAAGTCATTTTTAAAATATCTGCTATTTTTCAGGTTGTTTATGTAGAGTTTTGGCAATAACAGTATGAGTGACTCTGGTAATGTCTTCAGAGTCATGGTCTGGGTTGGAGTTGGAGTGAAAATTGGATTTGTACATACCCACAGGAATGAAGTGAGAATTTGATAAATGATAACAAAACTGCAGAGCTTTCCCTTTCTTGTATTTCCTCATTGATAAAAAGATTGTTGTGAAGATTAAATGCATTATATATTAGTATTTGACACATAGATAGCATATAAGTGTTTAGTACTATTATAAAAAAAAAATAGGAAAGATTTTCCAACTCAGCTGGTCTGAAAATAATTCATGGAGACCTTGCTTACGAATTGACTCTATGGACAGTAGGATTTCCACAGATAGATTAAAGAGAGGAGTTACACTAGGAAAACTGAATAGCCAATATGAAAATAACATGTTTGGGAAAATTTTTTTTTTTTTTAAGATAGGATCTCATGGGTGGCACCTGTGGCTCAGCGGGTAGGGCCCCGGCGCCGTATACTGAAGGTGTCAGGTTCAAACCCAGCCCCAGCCAAACTGCAACAACAACAACAAAAAAAAAAATATCTGGGTGTTGTGGTGGGCGCTTGTAGTCCCAGCTACTTGGGAGGCTGAGGCAAGACCATTGCCTAAGCCCAGGAGTTGGAGATTGCTGTGAGCTGTGATGCCACAGCACTCTACCCAGGGTGACAAAGTGAGACTGTGTCTAATAAAAAAAAAGATACACTCTCACTTTGTTGACCCCAGTAGAGTGCTGTGGAGACAGAGCCTCAAGCTTTCGTCCTGAGTAGAGTGCCGTAGCATCATAGCTGACAGCAACCTCCAACTCCTGGGCTTAAGCAATTCTCCTGTCTCAGTCTCCCAAGTAGCTGAGACCACAGGCGCCTGCCACAATGTCCAACTATTTTAGAGATGGGGTCTCGCTCTCAGGGACCTCTTTTTTTTTTTTTTTTACTGAGACAGAGTGTTACTTTGTTACCCTCAGTAAAGTGCTGTGGTGTCATATCTCACAGCAACCTCAAACTCCTGGCCTCAAGCGATTCTCTTGCCTCAGCCTCCCTAGTAGCTGGAACTATAGGCGCCCACCACGATGCCTGTCTATTTTTTGTTTATTTATTTGTTTGTTTGTTTAGCAGGGCTAGGCCTGGTTCAAACCCACCAGCCCTGGAGCATGTGGCTAGTGCCCTAACCACTGAGCAACAGGCACCCTTAAGGGACCTCATATTTTTTAACAGGTTGGTATTGTGTCCCTGAGCTTCAGAGACATGTTTTTATGGTAGTATTAAGGCAAGAGATCAATAAAGATGATTTTTAATAGCCTGAGAGAAATGATGGAACTTGAATGGAACAGTATTAGTGGGAATCAAAGAGGAAAACAAAAATGAACACATTGAGAGGCTATGGTGTACAAAGTTCTATATTAGATACTTTAGTAAGTTATCCTTTTTTACAACATATTAGGAGACTGAGACTCAGATCCAACTTAATTCAGTAGAGTTACACAAGTACTGAGTGACAGTCGGAATTCCAAATCAGACTTCTCTGATACTGAAAGCTATTCTTTTTCCCTATTACCCAGTACTGCTTCCCAGTCTATTAATAAACTTGCTTGGTACACTGACCTTTGGGGTCAATCTGTTCTTCCTTACCTCTACTACTTCTAGCCTGGGAGAAATATAAAGCTCATTTTCTTTTGTTTTTTTAATAAGTAAAGCTTACAAGTGATAACATCTGTGTTTTGACATTTTAGTTTGTGCTAATGACACTGTGAGCAGTACTAGCAAAACTTTACAATTTATTCTAATTCCCTTACTAGGTTCTGCGGCATGAGGAATTTGAAGAAGGCTGCAAAGCTTCCTGTAATGGGTATGATACCTTGTTTCTTAAAATCTCTAGCCTCTGAATACTCCTGGAGAACAGAAGATAGTTTTTCAAAGTGAGTACAAGGCAGTGGAATTTAAAAAAAAGAGAGACAATAAGGGAGGCAATTTCAAGAACACTGGGAAAACATACTCATTGTTTCTCTACTCTCTCATACAACACTCATGACACAACAAGCAGTTCTCTACTCTTTAAATACCAGCTGGATGTCCTGTTACTTCGTTCAGTTCTGACTACTTAGAATTAGTGTCAGATCCACAAGTTAAGGGCTCAGTCTGACAAGACTGTCCCTGCTTGAGATGCCAATCACAGGTCTGGACCTCCAGATTTCTGACTGACTGTCTGTAAGTTGGGGATTCCCATACCCCTTTCTTTGGGTTTAATAATTTGCTATAATGGCTCACAGAACTCAAGGAAATAATCTGCTTATGTTTCCTACTGTATTATAAAGGGTACAACTCAGAAACCTCCAGATAAAAGAGACACATAGGGCAAGGTATGGGAGAGGGAAGGTGCAGAGCTTCCATGCCTTTCTGGGCAGGCCGGTCTCCCAATACTGCCATATGTTCAGCAACCTGGCAGCTTGTCCCATGTTCTTTAAGAGTTTTTATACAAGGGCCAGGTGCAGTGGCTCACGCCTGTAATCCTAGCACTCTGGGAGGCCGAGGTGGGTGGATTGCCCCGAGCTCACGGGTTCGAGACCAGCCTGAACAAGAGTAACACCCCGTCTCAAAAAATAGCCTGGTGTTGTGGCAGGTGCCTGTAGTCCCAGCTGCTTGGGAGGCTGAGGCAGGAGGATCACTTAAGCCCAAGAGTTTGAGGTTGCTCTGAGTTATGAGACCACAGCATTCTATCGAGGGCAACAAAGTGAGACTATCTAAAAAAAAAAAAAAAAAAAAAGAATTTTTATGCAGAACCTAACCTCCATCTCCCTCCTTCCCAGAGGTCTGTGGGTAGGACTGAAAGTTCCAACCCTGTAGTCATTTATCTTTTTGGTGCTCAGTCCCATCAAGTCACCAATTAGCATATACTCAGGGATGATTAGAAGGGCCTTATTGTGATTTCAAAAGTTTTAGGAACTCTGTGACAGGAACCAGGGACTCAGACCAAATATATTTCCCATTATACCATGAACACAAATAAATATATGCTCTGGATGAAGCAGTGGCCATAGCAAGTTGGAAAATTCCAGGACCTGTTGGAAATTACAAGCTTATTGTTTGGTATACAAGGAAATACACCAAGGTCTGGTTGGAGAATTATCTTTAGGAATCTGTTTCCTGCATTAAAGAAAAGGTAAAATTACTCTTTCCCTCAACTAAATGCCACACAGATGGTATTTGGAGTGTATAGCTGGGGCCCATGAGACCTGTCCACAGATTCTTTCAGCACCATCTGAAATCATCTCATCCTTATGATTACTTTTAGAACTAGAAAGGACTGTTCCTTTCTCTGTTCTTCTAGGATAGCCTGGGCCTGATTTGTCTGTGGTCACTGAATTCATTTACTTTTATTTTTCTAGGCCTTATGATGGTAGATGGAGTAAAACAATGGTGGGATTTGGGCCCGAGGATGATCATTTTGTTGTAGAACTGACTTACAATTATGGCATTGGAGACTACAAGCTTGGCAATGACTTCATGGTAAATATTTTTTTTTCCTAGCAGGTTTTTGACTAGTTTTAACTTTCAGGGTGTTGAAGGTATACGTCAGTGAGGGGGTGACATTTGAACATAGGCTCAAAGGAAGTTAGTTATGTGGTTATCCAGGGGAAGAGCATTCCTGGCAGAAAATAGTCCACACAGAAGCCCTCAAGTAGCACATGGCTTGTTCAAGAAAATGCAAAGAAGCCACTGTGGCTGGAATAGAGAGAGCAAGGGGAGAGTCATAGTGACAATAGGGTCAAGAAGTGGCATGGGCTAGGATTGTGTTGGGCTTTTTAGGTCATCATAAGCCATCCCTTAGTAAAACAAAGGGCTCTGGGAGGATTTTGAGTGGAAGAAAAACAGATCTGGCAACTGTCTTGAGAATAGACTGTAGTATGTGTTTGGAAAGTTTACTTTGGCTGCAGAGTGGATGATAGATTGACCAGAGATGGAAAGGCTATTAGAATAATCCAAACCAGAAAAAAGGCTGTTCTTTCATCAGAAGACATAGCTGTGTACATTTCTAGGGATTTCGGTTAAGCTAAATAGTTTTTTTGTTTAATAAGCAAAAGCAAGTCATCTTAAATAGGTAGCTGTCGGGCCAACATAAGATCAAGATTTCTCTGGCAAGATCTTTAAAATTAGAAGAGGTTATCTTCGGTATGTATAGTAAATGAATTAGACTTCACTGATTTGAATTTCTGTCCTATGATTCATGAAGGTCTGAATCTTTATGGGAGAAAACATGCAAAATCTCTTTAAATCACTGGAAGAAAATTTTGAATGCCAATGAAATCTTAGATGATTTAACCTAAGGGCAGTGGGGTTTTGGCTCATGATCATGATCATAAAAGATCTGTTGTGATTATTTACATGGACGGCACTATTTTTTTTTTTTTTAATAGGGTATAACGCTCACTTCTACTCAGGCTGTCAACAATGCCAGAAAGCTGCAGTGGCCGCTCACGGAAGTTGCAGAAGGTGTTTTTGAAACTGAGGCCCCAGGAGGATATAAGTTCTACTTGCAGAATCAAAATCCAACTCCGTCAGGTAATTATGCCAGGACTAGTAAATGCCACTGTTTAAAATCGTCTATAATGGAAGAAGAAGGAAGCTGCATTTCTTTCTTTTGTAGTCAATATTGACATGACATGTCCTTCCCATGTTAAGGTTTTTACCTGTTCTCTGAGAAAGTATAACCTTGTATTAGAAATGTGCTTCATGACTACAGGGGATCTAGACTGGTTCTATTTTAATGGTAGTTTTTTTTTTTTTTTTTTGAGACAGTCTTACTATGTTGCCCTCTGTTGAGTGCTGTGGTGTCATAGCTCACAGCAACCTCAGACTCCTGGGCTTAAGCAATTCTCTTGCTTCAGCCTCCCAAGTAGCTGGGAGTACAGGCACCCACCACAATAGCTGGCTGTTTTTTTTGTTGTTGTTCTAGTTGTCATTGTTGTTTAGCAGGCCTGGGGCAGGTTCGAATCCGACATCCTCTGTACATGTGGCTGGCGCCGTAACCACTGTGCTACGGACACCGAGCCTTACTGGTAATGTATTGATATATAGGATTCTTTCAACTGCAAATAACAGAAAACCCAACTAGTTTGAACAATTAGAAAATTTCTTAATTCACAGAGCAGGTATTGTATAGGTAGGAAAGATTTCAGGGTTACTTGTGTCCCCAGCTCAGCCATGGCATCAGGAACCCCAATTTTCTCTTTCTATATTCTGTTGTCCTTGAGGGTACTTCTAGAGTTCCCTCCTGCTTGCAGGATGGCAGCCAGTAGCAATTAGGGCTACATGCTCCACATCTGATAGGAAAGGAAAAGACCAACTGCCTCCCAGGCAAGAGTCTCACCCTACCTCTCAGCTAGAGCACAGTGGCATCAACGTAGCTCACTGCCAGCCTCAAAGTCCTGCGCTTCAGTGACCCTTTTGTCTCAGCCTCTCAAGTTGCTGGGACTACACGAATGGGCCACTGCACCTGACTAGTTTCTCTACTTTTAGTAGAAAAGGAGTCTTGCTTTAGCCCTGACTGGTCTCAAACTCCTTAGCTCAAGCGATCCTTGCACCTCAGCCTCCCAAAAACACCAAGTTTATAGGTCTGAGCCAGTACATCGATCCTAACACTGACTTCTTATTGCTGTTTTTTTAAGAGTGAAGGAAAATTTTCCTAGAAACTTCCAGTAAACTTTCTCATCAGATTTAATGTACTGTGCCTGCTCCTGAATCAATCCCTGGCAAAAGAAGTGGGATTATCCCTAAACCAGTTGGTCATGCTGTTGGAGCCAAGGTCAGTTTCCCCAACTCAAATTTTGGTACTCAGTGAGTGAGGGATGGAGTGAGGAGCCCACCATGCTGACTGCTGAACAGATTAAGAGAGAAGCTTTGCAAGGTGTGTTTTGTTCACTATAGAGGCAGTCTTATTCCTGCAAATTCAACTACCTGCCCCACCCAAACAGATGCAAAAAAGAGGGGAAATAGTGGTGAATAGCAGGGGCAAGTCTGTCTGCCATTCCACTCAGTGAATGTATGCCTGTAGTAGACCTGAGAAGAGAGCATATAAACTCTTTCGCCCACTGGCCTGCCTTGGGTCCCAAATGCTGGTCAGGCTGTGTCTGAGTATAGTCTTTAAAGCTATCTTTTTCATCTGGTGCTAAGCGAAAGAAAGACCATTCCAGTGTGGGAGGTCAGGTTGGCTGCATGGGACTTACTGAGGGATGATATTTCTGTACTTAACTGGTGATTGAAGGGATTTTTATAACTACTTTGGTGATAGGTGTTTGTTATATCAGTTTTTTTTGTTTGTTTTTTGAGACAGAGTTTTGCTTTGGCACTTGGTAGAGTGCCATCCCGTGATAGCTCACAGCAACCTCAAACTCCTGGGCTCAAGCCATTCTCTTGACTCAGCCTCCCGAGTAGCTGGGATCATCAACAGCTGCCACAGTGCCTGGCTATTTTTAGAGACTGGGTCTCGATCTTGCTCAGGCTGGTCTGGAACTCAAGCAATCCACCTACCTTGGCCTCCCAGAGCGCTAGGGCTACAGGCATGAGCCACTGTGCCCAGCGGTGTTTTTCAACCTTTTCTGTCTCACAGCACACTTGAACCTTTAGTTAAACTCCTCAGGCACACTTAAATTATGTTGATTTTAAAAAAGAGTGAAAAAATATGTTTACTATGCTCTGAACTTCTCTCAAAACTATTAATTAATGATCTTTAGAAATTTTCGTAGCACACCTAAGAGCCTCTTACAGCACACCAGTGTGTCACAGCACACCAATTGAAAATCACCATTCTATGTACTTTAAAACTTAACTCTTGAAACTAACTCCACTGTGCATTTTTTTTTCCAAGTCTTAGTAGTATTTCAATATTTAATAGAGAACCCCACAAATCTAAGATGTTTTTGTCCTTTGGAATGATAGTACCTTTTCAGCATTAATTTCTTTTTCTTTTTTATTTTTTTATATCAGCATTAATTTCTGATTGGTACTATAGTCAGTTCTGTTTGTCTAGCTGGCATTCATCCTTTCTTTGAATGAATTTGAGAACTTGCTCTTGTGCAGTTTCACCTACTTGTTACCACTCCTTACTCAGGCTCTGAGTCAGTTGGGATTTGTTGGTTTTGCAGTGAAAGGAGAAAATGAAAATTGAGACTGCTAAGCAAAGGCACTTGTGAAAAACATTTGTCTTAGTCACAATATTGTGATTCTGGCACACAGGACTGAGGCAGTGAAAACCAGAGACAAATGTATTGAGTTTATTATAGTCAGATGCAGACATGTGACAGCTCTTCAGAAAGTCACTTTATAATAAAGTTTCCAGTAATGTTAGGTCTTTTAACAAAACTTTCTTTTTTTTTTTTTTTTTTTTTTGTAGAGACAGAGTCTCACTTTATTGCCCTCGGTAG
>CAUYPK010159368.1:0-26303 GCA_963574355.1 Loris lydekkerianus | reverse complement strand
ATGACCTAATAGTTCTTATTTTCCTTAAATTAAAATCAATAAATTTGACTCAAAAACAGATTAACAGTTACCCCACAGGGTGGCCATAAAGTTCATGTTAAATTGCACACAAGCTTTATGGCCAACCTGTATAATTGGGTTATAGACACTTTTCTCATTTACAAAATTTGATCTTTTTTTACTGTCTGAACAATAAAGAAGATTTTGTTGTTGTTGTTTTGTTTTGTTAAAATCTGAGACAAATCACATGCATCGGTCTAGGCCTACCCAAGCTCTGGACCGTCTGGATCCCTGTCTACCACCATCACATCTTGTCCCACTGAGGTCTTCAAAGACAGTGACACATGTGGAGCTGTCATCTTCCCCAACAACAGCGACTTCTTCTGAATACCTCCTGAAGACTCTGCCTGAGGTTGCTTTATAGTTAAATTTCATTTTCATAAACAAAAGGAGTATACGCTAAATTAGAGATAAAAAGTGTCATGTGTGAAATACCTAGACTTGTAATATAGTCATGAATTATCATTATGAATTGTTATTTGCCATATGTAAGTATATCTGTTGAGTGCCAGTGCAGTGAGTGTGTTTATACTAGAGGAACTGCAGTCACGTGAGTAATACATTGTACCACAGCTTTACGACAGCTCTGCCATCACGAGGTGGTAGGAACTTTTCAGCTCCAGTATAATCTTAGGAGAGCACGGTCAGAGACACAGGCTCTTGTTGGTCAACATGTCATCCTGTGGGGCATGACTGTGTGAATCGCTCACTATGAAGAAAGACTTTGCAGCATCTTCCCATAATTTTGTCATATTTTTATGAGATCAGTGGGAGTTTTGCTCTAGACTTTCATTAATAGTTTGTACAATATAAGAACTATCTTTACATCTTTTTTAAGACTTCTTTTAAGAGCAACTGTCTTGATGAAGTGCTCTGGATGAAAGTTTGGTGATGACTTTCAGTGGACTTGGAAGGCAGAAAATGTTCCCTGCGGCAAATTTGAGCTGGGTATCAAGACGTTAAATATAGAGCTAAAGAGGAAAGGAGATTATTAAAAGCTGAAGACAGAATAAAACAGTGGTTATTAAGTCTGGGGGCAGGGAGGAAATGGGGAGTTGTAGGATATAATGTGCTATATATGTAAGGTGAACAGTCTAGAAGTCTAGTATACAAGATGAGGACTATAGTTAATAATATTGTATTCAAATTTTAGGAGCTCTTGCCACACACACACACACAGATAACTATGTGAGGTGATGCATATTGATTTGATTGACCACAGTAACTATTTCACTATTTATATGTACATCAAAGCCATACCTTAAATATGTAAGATAATTTTTTGAAAAAAAAGGAAAGGAGAGGCCATACATTGGATTATGAAAGCCTAGATCCTGGACAAGTATTGAAAATTTCAAAATAAGACACACGCTGATAGATAGTGACAACTCACAAACATCCAAAATTAGGTAGCACAGAAACTGAGTTTGGGATAGTGGAAGGTCTGGTGTGGGTGGCAGATAGCAAGAGTCTAACATCACTTTGGGAGAACATTCTGAACGAAATGTGCAGGTTTTAACTATTTACTTGTTTTCAGCATTCATTTCTAGGATAGCCAGTATACTATCACCAAAAATACACAGTTAAATGTTCTAAAATATCTCCTCTGAAAACAGTAACATCTTCGAGATCTAGAAATTATTACTTCTAGTTTTAAATAAACCAGGAAGTTTTATTCCGTTGGAGCTGGAGTCTGGGAGGAGATATGGTACAGAGAAAGCTCTCCTGAGTCCAAAGAAGAGCTGGCTTTGCATGTGCCTTTCCTCCAGCCCTCCACGGTCTGCTCTGCACTTGGTTACAATTCCACAGAAGCTGGGGACAAGGACGTGGAGACAGGGGACAGCTGAAGAATGACAAAATACGGCTCAGAGAGCAGATAAGCACATGGCTGGGCAACGCTGTTATTCTTTGTATTATTTCTGATTGCTGCTGTAACAAATTACCATAATATTTAGTGGTTTGAAATCACGTGGATTTTCTGTCTTATAGTTCGGGAGCTCAGAGTGTGAAATGAGTCATATGGGGCTAAAATCAAGTCATCAGCAGAGCTGAATTCTTCTGCAGGTGCTGGGGGGGGGGGAATCTGCTTCTTGCTGCTCTGTTCTAAATGCTTGTGACCCCCCCTTCCCCAAATTTCTGTGTTAAATCCTGACTCTCAAGAGGATGGTGTTTGTAAGTCAAGCCTTTTGATGGGCGATTACTGACGTTATCAAAGAGGCCCCAGAGAACTGCCTTGAACCTTCTCCCCTGCAGGGCGCAGCTAGTGGGCACCACCAGTGAAGCTTCCAATGTTTGTGTTAGAGATCTGAGTTGAAGCTGTTTTTCAGTATCTCCCTCCCAGAATTTTTATTTATTTATTAACTTATTATTTATATTTTTATTAAATCATAGCTGTGTACATTAATGTGATCATTATGTGGATGGAGCTGGAACATATTCTTCTTAGTAAAGTATCTCAAGAATGGAAGAAAACGTATCCAGAATTTTTTTCCCACATTCTACATCTTGGTTTAAGATTATCAAGGTCAAGACTTGATGATTTCAGTCATCACAGATGAATGGAAAGACAAAAGTAATAGGTAGGGGTTCATATATATTTTTTCCAGGACGTATTCCTATTTCAAGGAATAGGAATAATTTTCCTATTTTAAGGAATAGGAATTTTTAATTCAGAAAGCTAAGGCACAGAAAAACTAATCATTGCATGGATAGTAAAGAATGGAGACCTTTTTCAAACATGTGGTCTGATTTTCAGATTCATGCTTCTGACCACTAAAGATGTAAAAAAAAAAAATCTTCATAATTTCTGGAATTCATCAAAATGGCTTATCATCAACAAGGGTCAAAAAGCTAAAAATGTAAAGTTAGTATAAACAAGGGTTGGTTAATATAGTGATGGATAGATGGAAATGTTCAAATGACTCAGCACTGGCTCATTTTGTTTTACTGAACTGGGGATACTTTATACTTATTCCTATAGTGTCAGGATGCAGGGAAGTGGTGTTTGCATAGCAAGCAGGGATTCGGTGAATCCAATAGGCATCATTTCATTAGGGAGGGGGCAGAAAAACTAAAAGATTGAGGAAAACAGAGGAGCTATCACACTAGGAAACCTAAAGACATGCCATTCAAAAGATATACTTGAAAAACAAAACAAAACAAAACAAAAACAAGGCAGACAGCAAGAAGGACTAAGCCGCTGCTAGTCACCCAGGGGAAAGAGCACACAGGTGCAGAGCAGGGTTGATAGCAAAGCAACTTGATTCAAAATTGCAGACTTCTGAAAGTGACCAAGATGTTCTTCAAACACTTAATGGGCAAATAAAACAAAGTGTGGTATAGCCAAAGAACGGAATATTATTCAGTTATCAGAAGAAATGAGCTATCAAGCCATGGAAAGTAGAGTACAGTCAATAACTGTAAATGCACATTTGAGTAGCAAAAGAAATGGGTCTCAGAAGGCTACGTACTGTTTGATTCCAACTGCGTGACTTTCTGGAAAAGACAGAGCTATTGAGGTAGCAACGAATCAGTGATCACCAGAGGTTTGGGGGACAGAGTGAGGAGTGGATAGGGGGGTACTGATGATTTTTAGGACAGAGAAGCTACTCTGTGTGACACTGTAATGGTGGATACATGAGGTGACATTGTTAGTCAAAACGTGTAAAATGTATGAGACAAGAATGAATCCTAATGAAAATTATGAACTGTAGTTAATAATGATGTATCAAAACTGTAACAAAAGGCCCCACAGTCTGCAAAAGGTTAATAATAGGGAAACTGGGTGAGGAAGGACACAGTCCCCAAGTTACAAGCATCGACTTACATACAACGTGCACTGAGGAAGGAGGCTGTTACTGTAAGTTCCTGAGTTACTAACATCCAACTGATAACAAACGGAGGCGATTACCAGGAACATACAAATTCAGCTTAAGAACAAACCTTTCTTGTTTGTAACCTTGGGACTGCCTGCATCTGAGAATTTTCTGAAAAGCAAGACACTGCACAGATCTGGGGACTTATTAGTTGCAAATCATACCCTAAATGCAGAGTTGACCACTGGATAGACATAGGGATTCTGGACTCTACCAAATCCTGTGCATCCAGGTTGAGTTTCTGTGTGATTCCTTCCTACTACAAAGGGTCCTAATAGAGCCCAGTTTCTCGTCTCCGTGAGTTCAGACTTCCTTCACGATGTGTCACTGTGCACTGGATACGCCCTTCACTGGTTACCTGAGGGGGGATCTTTTGAATGTTCCCCTCTTATCTCATAAGCCAAGGGCTTATTCCATGAAACTAAGACCACCCTTTTAACTCCTGGCCTCCTTCTAGCTTTCAGAATATTTTATTCAAGTATAAGAGATAACTAGAATTTTCTAGTTTTGGCCCAACTCTAACCATTGTTACACCTTTCTTGTGCCAATTTCTTGTGGTAACTGTTTCCAGATTACTTAAAATTATTTTATCTTGGAGATACTCCTGCTCCTGTAAGCAAGGACGTGAAATTGCAGTGTTGATGAAGAGAAACCACTTCACTGCTAGGAAATTTGGCTGAATCAGCTGAGAGTCAGAGAATGTCTCATTAGGAAGTGTAAATATTTGTTTGGATGAGCCCTTGTGCACTCTGGGTGTCATATCCCATACTAGTTAAAATAACAGTTTTATGTAGAAGTTAAATTTTTATTAAGAGTATACATAACATAAGAAAATCAGATTATTAATTTTTTTCAGCAGTATTAGATCTGTAAATATCATAAGCATTTTTCTTTTGAATTCATTTTTTATCTTCTTATAGAAATGTAATTGTATATTTAACTGAAATTAGGATTAATGATGCATTTTCTTTAATCTTATACATAAATATTTATACATCAGCTTTTAAAATTATAAAATTGTACATATGGCTTATAAAAACAAAATGCAGTTTGGAAAGACATATACTATATGTGCAGTGAAAACTGGTGATTTCTCTTGTAAATTCCCAATACCTCCATCACACATCCCTAAGTGTTTTCCACATAATGATTTCTTGTTTATATTTCCAGAATTACCTATGGATATATAGGCATACATGCATATGTATGCAAATATGTAATGTATACTTTACAAACGTGATGTAACATCCTAGATATATTTATGCAGTTTATATGTGTAATATATGAGATGATGATATATAATATACATACCAGATATATTATATTGACATCTTGGGACATCATCACATAAAAGCTCATCAATCATGGATGTGGGTATATGGGTAAGGATGTGTATAGATGGTGAATGTGTTTTTATGGTTCAGAATATACTTCTAAGGGACAAATTCAGAATTTTCTTTAATTATTGGAATGCACGTCTAATGATACTCACCTGATATTGCAAATAACTCTTTGTTAAGAAATCAACCATGGTTTCCTGAGCCCATGTCTGTCTGGCAAGGCTTGGCTTCATAAATACTGCAATCATGTGCTGCTCTGAACATGATACTTACAAAGCTTCAAGAGTTTACATTTGGCTGTTAGCCAACTAATACAATCTTTGTTTGACTGTTAGTGGAAAATATACATGTAGATAAATGTACAGTGGAGTGACCTCTTCCTACAGGATTCAAACTCAGCAAAACATTGCCAGGTAATTTCAATAGGACTCCATTTCTCATAAGCAATGCCAGTCTGGATGTTCAGTGAAATTAAATATATATTTTTTATTTTCTGGCAATAGCCTTATGGGTAGGTTAGAAACCTCTCTCATTCCAAAGACGTCTCATTTTTATGCCAGAAATTCAGAATTAGAAGGCAGCAAATCGTGGTCTATAAAATCCTCTGGAGAGGTCTCTGTAAGTGGAACTATTTGTTCGTTTTTGGCTATATGATCGGCAGCTCAATAGTTACCCACAGATGTACTCTATTTTTCCATATAAGAAACCCTTTGCATATCTGGACAATTTAGGATGGGAAAGAGGATTGAAAGGCTAGTTCAGGAGAAGGTATTTATAAAGTCTGTTAATGCTAATCAAAGTTAGTTTGACACAAAGGTGAAGCCGTGTTAACCATTCCTTCTTGAGCAAGTGGCTGTTTTAGGCCTTATGGACACCAGGGTAGAGCAGAATTTTTCCTCACCTCTGTAGTGCCGCTCTATGCAATAAATTAACACACACACACACACCCCTCAAGTGATTAATAAAGAAAAAAATTATATCATTCAGCGCAATGGAAAGCATTTCTTTAAAAAGACAAAGCATAAAATGTGGAAATCAGGGGAATGAAACGCTAATATTTGGTTGAATGTGCATCGTTTAAGTTTTTTCCTTCCATCTTGATCTGTGGAGGAAAGTTTTAGTTTGCTTTGAATCTCAGATCTAGAACTTTCGATGGTAGGATAACAACAGGGAAGGAAATAGATTGTGAGAAGAGGATGATGGTTGGGTGAGAGGTTTTCCCCCTTTATTTGTTTTTATTCTTAAAAGCATTATTTGCTCCTATTCATAATTACACTTTTTGGCTTTTATGCACAGCCATCACAGCTTGATGCTTTATTGTTGAAACTGCCTTCAGATAAGGCATGTACCAACTCTGGGTATCAGACAAAATGCCAGTGATTGGATGATGGATTCTGTAAACAGGTAAAAAAGCAAGATTATCAACCTAAAGAATTTTAGCTCTGATGGAAGATAAGCAGGTGCTTCTTTTGTGGTGGGGAGTGTAGCCTCTTCATTCTGGCTCATCAGAGGGTACTTTAAATGTTGTAAATTTAAAAGTAAAGCAAGCAGACAGCTCCTCAGAATGGGAGAAGATATTTGCAGGTTATGTCTCCGACAAGGTTTTAATAACCAGAATCCACAGAGAACTCAAACGTATTAGCAAGAAAAGAACAAGTGATCCCATCTCAGGGTGGTCAAGGGACTTGAAGAGAAACTTCTCTGAAGAAGACAGGCGCACGGCCTTCAGACATATGAAAAAATGCTCATCATCTTTAATCATCAGACAAATGCAAATCAAAACTACTTTGACATATCATCTAAGTCCAGTAGGATTAGCCCATATCACAAAATCCCAAAACCAGAGATGTTGGCGTGAATGTGGAGAAAAGGGAACACTTCTACACAGCTGGTGGGAATGCAAACTAATATGTTCCTTTTGGAAAGATATTTGGGGAACACTTAGAGAACTAAAAATATACCTGCCATTCGATCCTACAATTCCTCTACTAGGTATATATTCAGGAGACCAAAAATTACATTATAACAAATATATTTGTACCAGAATGTTTATTGCAGTCCGATTCATAATTGTTAAGTCATGGAAGAAGCCCAAGTGCCCATGGGCCCATGAATGGATTAATAAATTGTGGTTTATGTACACCATGGAATATTATGCAGCCGTAAAGAAAGATGGAGACTTTACCTCTTTCATGTTTACATGGATGGAGCTGGAACATATTCTTTTTAGTAAGGTATCTCAAGATTGGAAGAAAAAGTATCCAATGTACTCAGTCCTACTATGAAAATAATTGAGGGCTTTCACATGAAGGCTAGAACCCAGTTATACCCTAAGACTAGGGGGAAGGGGGAACGGGAGAGGAGGGAGGGGGGAAGATGGGCAGAGGGAGGGAGGTTGGTGGGATCACACCTGCGGTGCATCTTATAAGGGTCTATGTGAAACTTAGTAAATGTAGAATGTAAATGTCTCAACACAACAACTAAGAAAAAGAAAAGAAAAAGAAAAATTTAAGTAGTAAGTCCAGCTCTAAGTAAAAATTGAGGGTTAGGCAAATCGTTGTCAAAGCTTCTTGTAACCCTGTTACGTGTCTCTCTTTTGGCTGTGCCTTCTTCCCCAGGGACTCTCCCATATTCTGCTTCCCTGTTATTTTATAAGTTGCTGCACACACATTCCTTCCCCTTTCAGAGATACTTTAAATATTGACTAGTTAATTTTACATAATCCATGTTGGAATGCTAGTGAATGTCAGATAAAAATATAGAGGAGAAGTACGTCCCCAAAGAGCTGGGTTCCTTTCCTTGCCCTCTGTTCTGTGTGTGTGTGCACAAATATGAAAATGAGACCACAATATATTTGCTCGCTGTAATTTCTCTCTTTTTACTTCATCTATTTTGAGCCATTTATACACATAAATCTTTTAAATTCTTTTTTTTTTTTACCACGATATAACATTTTGTTGTATAAAGGCATTTGTTAACATATAATTAACCAACTTCTTATTTATATTCAAATTATTTTTATTTTTTCATTAAACAACAGCAAAACCCCCCAAACTACTACAATAGCCACATATGTAGATGTCTTTGCACACTTGTCTGAATATTTGCTTAGTTAAATTTCTTAAAAGCTGAGTTTACTGTGTGCAGAAAATACAAAATTCTTACTTTGTTTTTTAAGATCTATTTTCCTTCCACAAAACTCTCTCCCAGTTCACACCTGGCGGTGCAAAATATTTTTTCAATTGTCTTTTGGAAGAAAGCCTTTTTATAACTTGGATGTTGGAGACTAAGTCATAAAAGAAGTTTACATGGGTAAACAAAGAAAGATAAGGTTTATCACAGCTCAGTTTACAATTGCCAAGATGTGGAATCAACCCAGGTGGCACATCTTCCCACAAATGGATCAATCAACTCTGGTTTATTTGTAGAATATTATTCAGCTATTAAGAGATGGAGACTGTACATCTTTTATATTAACCTGGACACAGTTGGAGAACATTTTCTTTGGTAAAGTATTACAAGAATGGAAAAGCAAGTATCCAATGTATTTGATACCAATATGAAGCCAGCAGACGAACTAATATGGGCTCACACAAGAGAAAAACTCAATTTAATTCAAGTTCGGTAGAGGGGGAGGAGGACAAGGGCTTGGGGAGCTCCCACCCAATGGCCACGTGTCAGGGTGTGTGGCACACCTCTGGGGTGAGGGCACAGCTACAACAGGGACCTTACCTAACAGCGCTTACATTGTAACCTCACTGTTCGTAACCTCATGGTAATCTGAAATTAAAAAAAAATTAAGAAGATAAGGGAGATGTAGTGGGTTGTGTTTTTTTGACTTTTCTGGCCTATTTAGTGTCTGAGCAAGGTCCTCCCCATCAAAGGTGAAACTCAAACAAGAAACTCCGTGGAGCTGGGTCGGACGTACTGGCCATTCCACTTTGGTTAACTGATTTTTTTTTTTTTTTAATTAAATCATAGCTGTGTACGTTGATATGATCATGGGGCATCATACACTAGTTTCACAGACCGGTTGATGTTTGGTTTTATGTATTGCTAACAACTAAAACGCCTGTGGGTTTGAGGGTAAAACTCAGCAGAGAATGTCAAGCACAGGACTTGTCAGTATAGCCGGTATTTAATATGCTTTCTTTTTTTCTTTTTTCTTTTTTTTTTTTCTTTAACTATTGAATGAATTATACTGAGTCTGGCGTAAAGTGAAAGACGGCTGCATTGGGAGGAATCTTGTTACCAGAGTACCTGATATGTACACCAAGAGCTCAAATCCAGAATTTCCCAAATTTTTAATGTTTTAGTTCTGTGAATTGGTCTACTGTTTATACTCTGACAGGACTGTGTTACTTAGGAATACATTAATACTGAGCATTGTAGATTTCATTTTTCTCAAAAAGAGAAGGAGAACGTTTTAGGAGGATGTTAGATCCCTCTTTTTAAGGAAGCAAACAAATGAGATCTTGTTATGTTGAGTACTTAGAATATTTCCTTCTGTAGGTAGACAAGAGTGAAAATTCATCTTTTTTTTTTTTTTTTGACCAGGGCCAGGTTTGAACCTGCCACCTCTGCTATATGGGGCCAGCGCCCTACTCCTTTGAGCCACAGGCGCCACCCTAAAAATTCATCTTTTTAATGTCCCTAAACTTTATATTTATTTGGTACTGAATTTCCCTGTGGCACTTTATAATTTTATAAATATTAAAAATGTGCTTAAAATCAGATATTTCGTGTTAAAGGATTAAGTTTTAGTGGTGGTGTGTAGTTATCCCCAGGAATTCAGAAACGCCTGAACCATGAATCCTGCCAAATACCTCTTCTCCTCCCATGAGGTTCTTATAGAAGCTAATTAATTAATAATTAATGATTAGGCGAGAGACTGTTCAATAGCTTTGTTAATTTCCTAATCTTTTAATGTAGATTACTGGGGGAAGGGATGAGGCTGAGCGTGGCACAGTGGGTGGACAGTGGGTGGTTAAACAAAATCGCTTCTCTGCTCCACCCCCAACTGTCAATGAATCTGAGAGGCCACAGCAGCACAGAGCAGCAGAACCAGGCCACCCTCACAGACAGGCACGTGTCCCTGACCGCTAGGCCACACTGAGGAGAAAATGTAAGAGAAGAGGTGGACCGGAGACTCTGGTCTTTAACGCAAAGTGATGAGATGAGATCCACAGAATGCCCAGGAATCAGCAGTCATGATAAAAGAATACTTACAGAGTGCACCTTATGCATGCTAATCCATGAATAGTGAGTGCACAGTTTTCTGAGAAGGCCAGCATTAACTCCTTTACACCTCCGAGCAGCCCTGCAAAGTAAGTACAGAGAAAACTCAAAATAATACGTGGGTATCATCTCATACCCAATCCATACATGAATTCCTAAGTTGTCTCCAAAGTATTATTTTGAGTTTTGTCAAGTGTGATGATGGTATTGTGGATAGGTGAGGTTCAACATGGTGAGATGCACAGCTGAAGAGTGCAGGGGTGAAACAGCGTGATGTCTGGGATTGCTTTAAGATACTTTGATCAGCAAAGGGGAACAGGAGGAAGTAAAGCAAACGTGTTTTAGACAAAGATTTAAGCAAGATTTCAAGGCAAAATCTTGATCATTTTTGAATCTGACACATGAGTATATCGGGATGCATTGCATTATTGGCTCTACTTTTGCGTGGATATCAAAAATTTCATAATAAAATAAGCAACAACAACAACAAGAAGAACAAGAAAAAACAAAGTAAGTACAGAGGATATTTTAGGTCCAGTATTGGGGAATTTTCCTGAAATAATATTATGAGCTGGGATGCAAACCTAGACAGTCTGGCTCCCTGGGGGAGGGAGGGGATGTGAGCCTGAGGCTAGGTAGAGAAGAAAATTTGATACAGCTAGACAGATGAGTGTGTAATCTAACATAAAATAATCCTTCTAGTCTATCCAATGTTGAGTTCTTTCTATAAATCAGTCACTTTGCTTGGCTTTGTTTTTTCTTTGAATCCTCATAGCAATTGTTGGTAGTAGACACTTATTAACCCTATTCTGGGGATAAATGACTTTAGCAAAGGGAGACCAGATGACTTGACCAAGGGCAAAACCTTGGTCATTTGTGAAGGGAAAGATCAAAACCATGTTTATCTACTAGGCTCGGTTGTTCTGCAAGGCCGTTATAGGTAGAGTGCATTCCCCGCCCCCCCAAAAAAATGTCTTGATATTTTCACTTTTCTTAGCTCTTAAATTACTAAAGAAGGCTATCGTCAACCAGAATGGGGTGCTTCTTTTTAGGGAAGGAGTCCAGTGGTATTTAAACAAGATCCTGGTGCCACCTTTGAGTAAGCGTATCTGTGATACGGCTCTATCATCTGTATCTGTATCTTTACCCTTGGGACCACTAAAATGGTTCTCCGACATTTTTGTACATTAGCCTGAGAAATTAACCCCCTTGTGGTTAAAGATTTCAACTTTTCTGGAGTCCTGCTATCTATTTTGCTGTACCAGAAAATTCGAGAGTCCCAAACAGAATCTATTTACGTTTTGCAAAAGGGACTATTCACAATGCAAATCACACCTCACTACTACATCTTCAAAGAGGGATCAAGATACAAAAATGGAATTCTCTTCCTTATCAGAGAAATTAAGTTTCAAAGATGTTGAACTATGAAACCATTTATATTCTGAGTTGCTGATAATCCTTTCAGCTATAGAGATCTTAATTATATGGTTACGGGGAATTATTCTAACCCCAAACTTTTCATGTTTTTCGCTGCTACAAAATTACCATGGATGAATAAAAAATAAAGATACTTATGCATCCGTTTTCACACTGACACTGGGTTTACTGTGAACTCTTTCTAGCATAGGAGCTTCTATTAGGTTATTATGTATGAAGTGTCTGGTTCTAATATTGTTTAAACAAATATTCAGTACTGTAAAGTTATTTTTACATAGTTAAATACTTTCATTATAGCATTAAGCCATAGGAAACAGGGGAAAAAATGCAACTTCTAGGAGGCTGAATTTATATTTATGGGTGAGTTGAAATTAATCCCATGATAGAATATCCAGATAAAATGTATGAATTGACTTTGTATTTTGAAGTACCACAGTGTGAAAGGATAACTACCGGGAAGAAAACACTACTGATTTTTAGGTCTAAATCTTCATCAGTTTAAGAAAAATAAAACAATAATTAGTTGTTTATGTTTATACACAAAATTGTTAAAAGTAAAAATAAGCTTGGGATGATTCCGGGTAATATGGAATAATTTTTGCAGGTGGCTGGGAGAGTAAAGATCAGTTGTCAATGTGAAAAGAATAACACTGAAATTAACAAATGGCTGATACACAGATAGCCATGTATGAAAAGATTAACATTCAATAGTAAAGGGAAATATGTGAGAAATACTTATACTAATGAGGTATCACCTCACAGACAATACAAAAATCATTGATGGAATAAGAAAACAGTCAAATTGATGCCTTATTTTCAACTGGCAAGTTATCCTGGGGCAGAAACATGTTCTTTTTTTTTTTTTTTTTTTCCATTGGTTCTGATAGTGAAATATAAACAGAATACCCAAGCCAGAATGACAGTGGGATTGAGGGTGGGAAGGCGGGTGTTGGAAGATATAAAAGTGGGGGAATTTGTACCATATGCTCTCATTGGGATTTGGAGGGGTGTCTTTGGTAATAAACAGGATTTCTGCTTTTTGTCTTCTTGATGCTGGGTTTACATTGAGAGAAAAAACTCTACGAGTTTAATGAAACAAATGAAGACCTTCTGGTTTGAATATTTATTTTAATGAGAAGAAAGCCCACTTGGATGGGAAAGGTGAAGAAAAAGCAAGTTTGGCCTCCCCTGAAGCACTGCATGAGCACGCCTGTCTCGCCCAGCTCTAATTTTCTCTGATTTAAACTCATCTGGATGACCAGACATCTGGGAGTATTTATGCCTTTTTTGGGTATGCGCTGTCCCATTCTGGCTATCCATCAAATCCAGAACAGACTTCCCAGCGATGTTTTGTATGAAATGTAGAGTAGAATGATAACTGATTAGCACTACATGATAAATGGACGTTCTTCAGCTGAAAGGGTTAGTGCAAAACAGCTGAGACGACACACAAGCAGGAAGTGCATCACACAGTCTGTCTCCTGGTTCATGTGAGCAGAGCTTATTTTTTACTGTTACCATTTGAAACTATATACAGCTGTATATTCTGTGCAGCAAAAACAAAAAGTGAGCCAGTGCCCTTTTGTCTGAATGTGTTTGGAGGATGACTTCCTGATGGTCTCTTCCTGGGATGAAACTGTTCTTGGTCAAACACAGAAAAAGGTAACGCTGAGGGTCACTGACTCCTGAATGAGATTGCTCCCTCCAACCCCCAAATACTGTAAAACCAAATTTCATGTCTTTTAATTCTTTCAACTCAAATTAATCCTTTAACGAATCTCTAAAATAGAGTAAGAGTTATAAACTAAAAGCAAGGATTTCTAGGTTCTGAAAAGTAGCCCCTGGTCTGTATACAGGGCCTCGGCTCCTCACCTCCTCGGCTCCTCACCTCCAGTTGTTTCACTGCAGTCATGATCGGCCCAGTGTGTCCAAGTCATCTATTCCTTTTTAGGGAAGTTAGAAATCCATTAAAAAAAAAAAATCATAAATTTTCTGCTTGGAAAAACTTTAGATGTTTTGTTTTCTTTTACAAGCACTCTAAAGGCTCACCACCAAATACCAACAGATTTAACTCAGAGAGGCTTTATCAAACCTCTGTTCTAGGTATTTTTAAAAACTTACATTGATGTGGTGCTAACAGGGGTTGACGGTTAAAGATGTAATTAAAAATAAACAAACAAGCACTGAAGTTTAAACACAGTGTTAAGTCACCTTGTACCTACTGTAAACCATCTTCATTGATTTATTAAGAAGCATTAGTGGATGATAGAGTCTTAAATCAAGTAGTAGTCTATTATAGTAATATTTCATTAATTGGTGCTTTATTAGTTCAATTGGAAGGATACTAATAGATCCTTTATCCAAATCACTCACTGGAGAGAGAAAAACAATTCGTCAAAGATTAGTGATGAGACCAAAACTTTACAGGAACTTAGAAGCAAACAGTTCTTGAAATCCAGCGCCAGGTGGGAGAGGGAACGTGAGTGGAAATGAAGAGGGATGCACAGATGAGAGTTAGGATGGGTTTGGGAGGGCTGAAGAGCGGCTGTCTGCAGCCAGCACCTGAACCGTGGAAACAGCTTCATTTATACAGTATCCTAACAAGGTTGTGTAATTCTTTATTATTATTATTATTATTAAATCATAGCTGTGTACAATAATGCAATCAGGAGGTACAATGTGCTGCTTTTATATACAGTTTGAAATATTTTCATTGAACTGGTTAACGTAGACTTCATGGCATTTTCTTAATTATTGCGTTCAGACTTTTATATTCTACTTTTAGTAAATTTCACCTGTACCCTTCTGAGATGCACCATAATTCTTAACACATGGGGGAGAGATCAAACTTAAAGAGAAAAACCTGTGTGCTGGCTGATAACAAGGGAAGAATGCATGGGCTATGTGACTCCTGACAGGTGGAAAGAATGTTGTTAATGGATGAGAAGTGGTCGGAGGCGGAAAGGGGTCGCTCCCTGAGCGTTTCCCAGGTGGTGGGGGCCCTGCCGCCCGCAGCTCTCCCTGCACAAACAGTCGCCTGCACCAGATGTTTCTCGGTTTCCTTCCAGGACCCTTTGACTATGTGGAAGTTCTTAAAAGGTAATGATGGGATGGTGCCTCTAGCTCAAAGGAGTAGGGTGCAGGCCCCTTATGCTGGAGGTGGTGGGTTCAAACCCAGCCACGGCCAAAAACTGCAAAAAAAAAAAAAAAAAAAGAAAAGCAAAAAAAGGTAATGATGCGACAAGGGTTAGATTACAATATACTTAGTACCAACTGTTACATCAGTCCTTTCTGTTTGTAATAGTGAGAACAAGGGTTAGGTTATGATTTACAGAGTTAGCACTGACTGTGAAAAGGGGGAAGTCTGAATCAAGTGCCCTAAGGTAATGTGGAGGAACCAGTTTGGCCTCAGAAGAGAATACCTCACCTTCAAGCATTTTAGGTCATTGCAGTGTTACTAGATGACACTAATAATTGTTCTGCACTTTATTACTTGGCCATTTTTGTTGGCTCATTTTCTTTCCTGAAAAGCGACACAACTGAATTTCTTTAACATTTGAAACGTAAGAAATTTTAAATTAAAACACACAGCCTATCCTCTTTAGCAAACCAAAACTAGAAATATTTTAGTATTTTAAAAATTGTCCTGTATAATGAATATCTCCTTTGCTTCAGAAATTAGACAAATCAAATTCATCATTTAGTGATTCGTTCATGAATGTCTAAAATCTAATAACCGGGTCAAAGATTTGACTTTTCTAATTGTTGTAATTCTTCATTGGCCTCTGGGTGTTCATTTCCCTCCTATGGATCAGAGTAAATTAAAATTTAGCTAATTACAACGATTTCATCAGGAAATATTTTTTTTTTCCTCCTGTGCATATTTTTATTTGTTTTGTTGTAAGAACAATTTGTAGCATCAATTAAAACCTTGATAGTACTTTCTATGAAAATTTTGTGTATTTATTTGTCTATTTACTCTTTTTGAAATGAATTAAAAATTTTGTTAATGTCTTAAAATTTTATTTTCCCAACCTCTTTCTTGTAATCTGACAAGATTTACATTAAGAATTTTTATGGTTCTAAAATATTTAAGAAAATTACTCACAATGAACAGATTGAATACAAAATATATTGTGGGGCAGGAATAAATGGCTGTAGCCATACTTACATTTTTATTTTATTAAGATATCCTTTACCTGAATTATCTTTCAGTTATTAATTACTTTGCTCTTCTGTTACTTGTAGATTTTCCTGGCACCATATTTTAGACCTCTGACCTTATTAGGATTTATTTCCTGGTCCCAATCTTTGCCTCTATCATAATAAATCAATTTTAATATGTTAATGACAATCAAATAGTGGGTCCCGTAAATGTAATAGTGGACTTTCACAAATAGTAAAATCTAATAGAGAAATTACATAATTACAACTATGTCGCTGTATTAACCTTCAAGGTCCATCCTAGGACTATTAAGCTGCCATCCAATTCAACCTATCCTCTGCCTCCTTTTAAATATGAACTATTACCTTATCTGTTCTATGCTGTGATTTCAACCTGTTTCTAAAATCCTTGGCTGCTAATATCACGAATGTTCTTAATGCCTTAGATTGACAACGCACCTCCAACTTGGACCTCAGTCCTATTTTTCTTGTCTTCATCTTTGGTTTTTCTCCTCGACGATGATTTGTATCAGTTCCTTGAAACAAAAGCAGGTGTGTGTTAAGTAAGAAAGATGGAAACATGCACAATGAACATACCTAACAGTATTTTTAGAGAATTAATTCACAAAAAATAAATCATAGATTTCCAAGGTTGCACTATTGCTTTGGTCCTTAGAAGGTAAACACATGGGACCAGAGGGAACTTACTTGCCCTACAAAGCAAAAGTTTACATTGATTTTGATGGTGGCAGAGTACATCAGTTGATTATTCCATGAAATGCTTTCTGTGCCTGCCTTTTTAATGGCACATATAAGTAAAAATACTCCCAGCGGAATGTGTGAAATGTTCGTCATCTCTCTTGCAACATTATCTATCTGGGGAGTTGCTAAACAATCTTCCCATGATACTTGGTAAGATTTCCTTACATGCTTAAACTGTCTTCATTACTATGTCCAAAAACACAGTGTTTTTCCTAGGCATTTGTGAGTTTTGATTTTATTACAGGGAAAACTATGTTTAGTGTATAGTGTAATCAGCATTTATATTTACTCTAATTCCGGCATATTATTGCTTCAACTGAGCTTTACAGTTAAAAGTACACTGGTGTCATAAACAGGCATGCGCCTCAAAGATACATACAAAAGAGATGTTCAGATATTCCTTACGTTCCGTTCTTCTGCGTATTACCGGAGGCAAATGAGGGGAGCTGTCTAAACACTGCCATTGTGTTACCTCATTCCCCCTCATTATTTTCTGTTATTTCATCATCATCTTTATTGTTTAGCACACTGCGTGTTATTTTCCACTCTGTTTGTCCTCATATAAAAAGCCAACACAAAAATAACAAAGACCCTTTTCATTCGTGAACACGTACAGCTCTTCAGGAGCATGCAAGGACTAGTGAGCCTTGCAGATGGTGAAAGAGTAACTGGGTATATATTTAGGCTTGGATGTGCCTGTGGGATTATGCCAACTTCTCACTGTAAACTGAAACTTTCCAGATCATGTATGTTTGGTACATAACAATCTCTGAAAGCCTGCTTTGTGTAGGAGAAAGGATGAGAACGCAAAGATATCGACAGTGTTCTAGAGACCACACACTGCCCCTTCCCCCCCAGCTACCTACCATCCTCTTTAATTCACTGCTCAATGCTTGCAGTTCTACTGTCAATATTTAATTTTTCATTTGTAGAGCTTTGACCTGTTAACAAATTATTATTAGAAGACCTTTATGGTTAGTCATTCATGCAATGGAAAAAGACGGAGAACTTTCTTTAGGGGGAGGATCGTGAAGTGATCATAAGAGCCCCAGCATTCCTAAGGGAGGAAGGGATGTTAAGCATTTCTTCATACACTTGAATGAAAATCAAGGAAGTAATCAAGGGTTACCACTGAGCTGCAGATATCGGTGATTGTGGAGTTGGAATTTGTCATGATGGTTGTCAGAACAGAAAAAAAATTGTTTATATATTTTTGCATTATTTTACTTATTATAATAAATGTGTCATTCGTGTAATAAAGAATGGAAAGAAAAAATAGAATAAGGGGAATGTGGGCTGTTCAATGGTCAGAGGTCCTTGTAGTTTTTATAATGTTGCTCAGAGGTAGTCTACGAGTCCACAGCGTGGCTATCAAATCAACTTGATGTGGCCTATTAATGAACATTTGTGAATGCAGTATGTAGGTTGAAGGTTCGGCTGTGATAATTCCCCAAACAGATGGTATGAAAACTCATTCTGGAGAACTGCTAGTTTAATTAACCTACTATTTCGGTTGCTTATTATCATCTGGCATGAGATGAACAGCCCCGTAGGAGGGCCTAACCTCACTCCCGTGTAAACAACAGTAGGAATAAAGCAAAATAATAGGGCATTGACCTTTAAACAATTGCATAAAACATTAAACTAGAGAAAAAAATTGTTTTCCATGATAACATAATACACTTGTGCAGGGGGGTATATTTTACACACATATCAATTACACATATATGAACGTCATCTTTCCTGGGAAGCGGAATCGAGTGTCACATAAATACCAAAGCTGAGGGCCCCAGTCATTCCCCATCTTCCTTTTCTTCAGCCTGTGGCAACTGCTGACCTCATTTCTCTCTCGATGGCTTTGCCTGTTCAGGACATTTCGTATAAACGGAATCGTACAATCTGTGATCTTTGTATCTGGTTTCGTTCACTTATAATATTGTCTTTAAAGTTCAACCATGTTGCAGTGAGCGTCCGAACTTAATTTTTTCTTTCCTTTTTTTTTTTTTTCTTTGTTGGCATTCTCAGAATCATCTTGTGTGTGTAGGTATAAATAGATACCTATGTGTTTTTAAAGATTTCACTGTGTGCATTGTTGTGTGTTCACTGTGTCTCATCCCTGAAATGACACTGTTCTCAACCCAGGTTTCAGGTAGCAAGGTTACAACGACGTTTGATATGTGTTTCCTCACTATGTGCATTATGGAGTGGTCACCGCATTCACTCCCTGAAATCCACCAGAACACGTAATTCTTTTTCAAGGCTGAATAATACTCTGTTGTAGCAATATGCCACATTTCATGTGTGTGTTCAACAACGGATTATAATTTGTACTGTTTTCACTTTGTTGGTATGAGTGATACTGATATGAACATTCATGTCCAAGCTTTTATGTGGGCACATGCTTTCAGTTCTCTTGGGTTTCTGTATAGGATAGAAATTGCTGGGTCATATGACAAGTCTATGTTTAACTTTGTGAGAAGCTGGCAAACTATCTTCCAAAGCATGTACTGCATTTGATGTTCCTAATCGGCGATGTAAGGGGATTCCAATGTACCCCCATCCTTGCCAATGCTGGTTATTAATCTGTCTTAGTGATTATAGTCATCATCGTGGATGTGAAATGTTATTTTATTTAGGTTTTGATTTGAATTTCTCTAGGGACTAATGATGTCAACATCTTTTTATTTTTTATTTTTGCCATTCTTATATCTTCTTTGGCTAAATGTCTAATTCAATGTCAACCTTTATATTGTGCTATTTGTCTTTTATTGTTGAGTTGCAGTAGTTCTTTATATATTGTAGACACAAGTCTCTAATTAGATGTAAAATTGAAACCATAGGAGAATCTCTGTGAGTTGGCCACCGCAAGGGTTGTAACAAACTGGTCAGCATGTGGCCAACATAAGGAACTAGGTCTGATCCACATATACGTACACATGGTGCATGTCCAGTCTAGGAAAATTAGGTCAACTGAAGAAGGGGGTCAATGTACGGAGGTTCTAGTATGTTCTCCCATTCATTAGGTTGTTATTTCAATTCCTTATTTCACCTTATTGCCATTATTTTGATAATAAAAATATATAAATTTGGGTTTAGCATAATTTCCACTAAGAATAGGTTGGAAGGAAATGTTAAGGTGAAAATAATCATATTATAATGGTGGAATGACGGGTAACTAAACTTTTTTTCATGTATTTATAACATTTTCCACTATGATTAAAGAAATCCCAGAAATGCGTCCTAATGAGGGGACTGCAATATAAACAGGAAGCACAAAAGTTTTTAATTTTTTAGAAGTCCTGTTTATCTAATTTTTCTTCTGTTGCTATGCTTTTGGTGTTATATCTGGAAAACTATTACCTAATCCAAGATCACAATGGATTATATTCATATTTTAAACTATTTTATTTATTTATTATTAAATCATAGCTGCGTACATTAATGCAATCATGGATTAAGGCAATCATGGGGCATCATACACTGGTTTTATAGACCATTTGACATATTTTCATCACACTGGATAACATAGCCTTCCTGGCATTTTCTTAGTTACTGTGTTAAGACATTTATATTCTACACTTAGTAAATTTCACATGTACCCTTGCAAGATGCACCATATGTGTTTTAATCTAATACATTAGAACCTCCATAGTTGACCACCTCCCTACATTGACCACCTCCTTAAGTTGACCTAATTTTCACAGACTGGACACGTACCACACATATTTAATGCAAGTTCCTTAGGCTGACCACCTCCGTGCATTGACCAGTTTGTTATAGCCCCTTGGGCGGTCAGCTCACAGTGGTTCTAGTGTAGTATAAGTTTCGCTCTTGCATGACAATGCTGTGTTCAAGTCTGTGTTCAACTTCATGTAAGTTATAAGGAACATATTCAACTTCATTCTTTTTTAAGTTGTCTCAGCACCAATTATGGAAAAGGCTGATCTTCTCACTTTTAATTGCCTTGTCACCCTTTGTCAAAAGGAGAGAACCAAACATTTAGGTGTTTCTTTCTGCTTATCCAACAGATCTGTGGATCTGCATGTCTAGTCTTTGCCAGCCCTACAGTCTTGATTATTAATGCTTTGTCATATGTTTTGAAGGTTGGAAGTAAGACCCTTCTCAATTAATTTTTTTTTTCTTTAAGATGGTTTTGGATATACTGGGTCCTTTGAACTGCCATGAAGATTTTTTTGGATTAGTTTGTCATGTCCTAGAAATTTTGTTGGAAATTTATTGGAATTGCATTGAATATCCTAAACAAATTTGGAATATTACAGGGAGCAATGCTGACTGTCACAGTGTCCTGGTACTGCCGTATAAACTGTCAGAACCTCACTGGCGGAAATTTACAGAAATTTATTTTCTCACATTTTTGGTGTCTAGAAGTGTGAGGTCAAGGTGTTGACAAGATTTATTATTATTTTTCCTTAGGGCTTGGAGGTATGACATGGTCCCTGTCTCTCTTTCATCTTCCGATGGTTTGCTGGCAACTTGGGCATTCCTGGTAGGTGGTACCCCGCCCCCCCCCCCCCCCCGTGTCTTCACAGTGCCTTCCCTGAGTGTGCGTGTCCTTCTCCTCACAACAGGTTCTCTTTCTAAGGACACCAGATGACTAGGGCCCCCCTCTACCTGATGTGACCTCATATTATCTAGACTAATCACATATTTCCTAGCCCTATTTCCCTATAACATCCCAAGGTAGTGGGGATTAGTGCCCCCACACAGGAAATTGGGGGGACACAGTTCAAGCCATCATGCCAAATTAGCAATATTTAGTCTTCCTATCTTTGTACATGGAACAATTTTTCTATTTATTTAGGTCTTCTTTGATTTCTTTTCACTGATGTTTTATAGTTTTCAGTGTACAGAACTTACACTTCTTTTGTTAAATCTTTTCTAGTGTTTAATTCTATTTGACGGTATTGTAATAGGAACTACTTTCTTAATTTCACTTTCATCCTTTTATTACCAGTGCATAGAAAATAAAATTTATTTTTTAAATATTGATCTAGTATCTGGCAATATTGCTAAACTCATTTTTTAGTTCTAACAGATTTTGTACAAATTATTTAAGACTTTTTATACATGATCGTGCCATCTGCGACTAGAAATGTTAATTCTTTCTCATATGAATGACTTTTACTTCTTTTTCTTGCCTAATTGCCCTGGCTAGAATCATAAACACAATGTTGAACAGAAGTGCTGTTAACACGAGATAAAGTCTTACGTTAGCTGTGAGTTTTTCTTAAATGTTCTTTAATCAGTCAGGTCAAGGAAATTCCCTTTATTTTAATTTGTGTAGTGTTTTTATTGGGAAGAGATGTTGAAATTTTTTTAAATGTCTTTTCTGTGATCATTTAGATGATCATCTATGATTTCTTTAAAAAAATTTTAGTTGTCACATAGTATATTACAATGACTGATTTTGTCTGTTGAACAAACCTTACATTTCTATAATAAACTCTGCTTGGTCATGGTATATAATCCTTTTTATGTTGCTAGATTAGGCTTGCTACTATTTTATTGGATACTTTTTGCAGCCATATTCCTTCCCAACCTCTCAGAAGTGGCTCCTTAATATTGTATTTTTTCATAGTTTCTCAAAATTTTTTAATGTTTTAATTTCTAGCGAACAAAGCTGGCCCACATCCGTATGTCACAAATTGAACGAGGCTTTTTCTTTATTAAGCAAGGACTACATTTGTTATTGAACCACAGTCTAGTATTTTAGTATGAATTTAATTTTCTATTCACTATTAAAAAGCTATTATGTTTGAGTTTCTTTTTCCTCCCTTGCTGAGCAAGCCTAACCTTTCTCTTCTCCTATATTCCTCTTCTGTTATTTTACTTAACTTTACACTTTCTCTGTTCAGTTGGAATCTCAGTACACTTTATAGATAAGGGCCAAATTATTTTATTTTTGCTGGAATAATCTAGCAAATTTATCATACGAATTGAAAATGATTACCAAACTCCATCCTGCATGTCACAAACAGGGTTTCTAACTTACCGATTGGTTCAGGGTTTGCTTTTCTTGGGAAAAGAAACTGTATAGGAATTCTTCAGCATTTTTCTGCCTTTGTAACACTGACCGTGATATTCCAAATCAATCTAGTGTTTCCAATGAGAAAATAAAATCCTGTCTAATTTCATGCAAACCATAACTTTGGAATCCATAAACAATCTTCTCTTTCATTATCTCTACTTTGCATAAAGATTCTGTAATCATTCTAATTAGCTAAAAACTGGGGGAAAGAAATTATGTTTCTAACAATGGGAGTCTGCACGACTAATTTCTGGTAGCCATACAATGGGATTGAAGTTACAAAGACATGGAGGTAAAAGATAACCTAGAGAAAAAAGCAGACTGTTTGATCAAATAAGCAACATTGATTTTATATGGTAATGCCTACACATCTATGGACATTAAAAGAATAGGAAGGTATACAGCGAAATATGAACCATGGTTACCTCTGAATGATGGAAGGCAGCTGTTTCTTTTCTTTATTCTTCTGGGTCTGCTAACAGTCCTCTCATTTTGTGGTCCCCAAGCACTGAAGCAGACAGGTGCAGATCTGTGGCCAGTTGGGAACTGGACCTCACAGCATCACAGCCTGGACTCTGTGCCCTTTCCCACACCCTTCACCCCTCCCCACACAGCAGGTGACTGGTCAGCAAGAGAAGCCTCAGCCGTGTTACAGCTGCTCCCCACACTCACACCATCCCCTGAGCTCTGCCTTCTGCCCCACACCCCCCACATCCCCCAACCTGCCCTATCTGTAGAAAAATTATCTTCCATGAAACTGGTCCCTGGTGCCAAAAAGGCTGGCAGCTGCTGCTCTAATTTATAGTATATTATAACAATATTTTAAAATGCATATAAAGATACTTTATATCAAATGAAAAAGATTCTCTAATCAGTTCAAATCATGTTTAAACACTAGAAATTCCTCTGACTCAGTAGGCTCCTAGTCTTTGTTTAGTTGTAGCCTATTAACATAAGATTGTCATTATTTTATACTCTTCTGTTTCTGTACCGAACCCCAAAATGTGACAAAACTGCTTGAGTCAGAATTGTTTAGCAAAATAACCCCTAAAAAAGGAGAGAAGATAGATCTGCCAGTTGGCTTTTCTGGGAGTGAGGGGAGGTGGTGGTAGAGTTCTGTTTCCTCCATGATCAAGTATATCCTGGCGAGTCCCTCTTGCAGTTATGAGAAATGGTTCTGCTTGTCTTAATGCAGCTCTGCTCCAGGGGCTAAACTTTTCCCATGGGTAAATGAATAAATCAATGCCGTGAATAAACGTCTCAATGGATAAGTTGTACCTTCTCAAAGTGGGACACTGGAAAAGTTGTCCCGTTGCTACCGTTTCAGAAAAGAATCAAAACAGGGACTCTTGCCAGTTTGAAACAGAACGTGAAAGAATTGCCAGCAACAGCGGAGGTCCATAGGTACAGAAGGAACAAAGGAGGGCTTACCTCCATGTTAGGTTTTTTGGTGGGGCTTGCCAGCACCCCTCTTGCACGTAATGTGTTTGCAAGTTCATGGTGGAGACAGTTCTGATGGAGCAAGGGGAGGTGGGGGGAGGTGGGGAATTGCCTGTTCCGTGCATGTTTGCCTTTATGTTTTTATAGTTACCTGGCTCATTTAATTCTTCCAGTTACTATTTTTATAATATGAACTCCTTTCATCCACTCATTTCTACTTCTGAAAGTGCTCTTAAGTCAGCAGTGATATCATTGTTCAATCTAGTTCACACTTTCCAATCTACATATCTTATTAAATCTCTTTGCCACGTTCAACACTGTTGAGCCCTCTTTTGAAATTCCCTGCTTTTCTGGCTTCCAAGCCTGTATTATTTCTCCCGCTCTTCCTTCATTATCGGCAACCATACGTCAGACTCTGTCTTACTTTTCTTCCATGTCTGTTAATGAAACGTGACTCGTGGGTTCTGTCCTTGATCCCCTTCCCTGGTTAACTGTGAGCCTCTATAAAGCTGATGATTCCCAACTGTAGTTTCTGAACTAATTGTCTTTTCTGAGCTCACAGTTGTATTTCCAATAGTCTTTTGGCTAGTTCATCCTCAATAATAAATGATGTCTTATATCTGAAATGGAACATATTTCTACATTCTAAGACCAGCTTATCTTCCTGTATTTGTCATTTTGTTTTATGGCACTGCAGTCCAATAAATCACCCAGACCACAATCTACAAAGGCCCTCGAGCCTCCTGTCTGCTACTCATTTCCAATATCTAATCAATCACCAGGCCCTGGTGAGTCTATCTTACCATCTTTCAGCCTCATTCTCTTCTGCTTTGCTGCTCTGGTTAAAGGCTAAAGCTCAGTTCTCTGGTAAACACTTTTATGGAGTAGAGTAAGAAGGGACAAAGTGAGACAGGACAGAGCCGGCCCGTGGGCGGTATCTCTGTGGCTGCCTCCAAGTCGGTCCGTGAGATGCTGAAACACCCAGTAGGTCTGTGAGATGCTGAAACACCCAGTAGGTCTGTGAGATACTGAAACACCCAGTAGGTCTGTGAGATGCTGAAACACCCAGTAGTTCTGTGAGATGCTGAAACACCCAGTAGGTCTGTGAGATGCTGAAACACCCAGTAGGTCTGTGAGATGCTGAAACACCCAGTAGGTCTGTGAGATGCTGAAATACCCAGTAGGTCTGTGAGATGCTGAAACACTGAGTAGGTCTGTGAGATGCTAAAACACAGAGTAGGTCTGTTAGATGCTGAAATACTGAGTAGGTCTGTGAGATGCTGAAAAAGCCAGTAGGTCTGTGAGATGCTAAAATACCCAGTAGGTCTGTGAGATGCTGAAATACCCAGTAGGTCTGTGAGATGCTGAAACACTGAGTAGGTCTGTGAGATGCTGAAATACCCAGTAGGTCTGTTAGATGCTGAAATACCCAGTAGGTCTGTGAGATGCTGAAATACCCAGTAGGTCTGTGAGATGCTGAAATATCCAGTAGGTCTGTGAGATGCTGAAATATCCAGTAGGTCTGTGAGATGCTGAAATACCCAGTAGGTCTGTTAGATGCTGAAATATCCAGTAGGTCTGTTAGATGCTGAAATACCCAGTAGGTCTGTGAGATGCTGAAATACCCTGTAGGTCTGTGAGATGCTGAAATATCCAGTAGGTCTGTTAGATGCTGAAATATCCAGTAGGTCTGTTAGATGCTGAAATACCAAGTAGGTCTGTAAGATGCTGAAATACCCAGAAGGTCTGTTAGATGCTTAAATACCAAGTAGGTAGGTCAGATGCTTAAATACCCAGTAGGTCTGTGATATGCTGAAATACCCAGTAGGTCTGTGAGATGCTGAAATACCCAGTAGGTCTGTGAGATGCTGAAATACCCAGTAGGTCTGTGAGATGCTGAAATACCCAGTAGGTCTGTGAGATGCTGAAACACTGAGT
>CAUYPK010159363.1:0-21791 GCA_963574355.1 Loris lydekkerianus | reverse complement strand
CCCCCCCCCCCCCGCCCCCCCCCCCCCCCCCCCCCCCCCCCCCCCCCCCCCCCCCCCCCCCCCCCCCCCCCCCCCCGCTGAGCTGCAGCAGAGTTGGCGCAAAAAGGAAAGCACCTCCCAGACCCCAGCTGCTTCTGTTCTCTGGAACATGACAGATTACACCCTACTCAACAAGCCCAGCCATTTCAAATGGTTCAGTGATGAGAAGTTGAGCAAAAGTTTGAAAAATACCCAGTGAAAAATATTTAGTCTTAGCTAATTTTTTAAGGACTTTAGGCCCAAATTAGCCCTCCATTTCACATATAAAATGGCTGTGTTCTAAATAATACATACATGTATGAGATATATATATATAATAATGTACAATGATATTTCATAAACAATTGATTCAACACAACACCAGGTACCACACAACCAGCACCACCAGGCACCATATGCAAGGCAGGTGATGCTCCAAGGATTTAAGCAACTTGCCTAAAATCACAGGGAATAAAACCAAATTGACTAATATCTAAAGAGCAGTGCGTGCAGGGGCATTATCCTACACATTCTCTCAGGGAAAAAGGTAAGAATAATACCTTCAGAGTAAGCAAATACTCTCATATACATCACTGTTTGTGCAGCAATCAAAGCTATGGAAGTGGACACTGTGGAGCAAGGGTTATGTCTAGCCAGATAGTCTCTAGCTTCCTATCCTGACCACAAAATCAGGTGCTGATGATACGGATTAGTAAATTCTTATTTTGAATTGATGTTATTCCACAGTTTCAACGTTTAAGAAACCCCTGTGAGTGAAGCTAACATTGCTTCACTTTAGCAAAATATACAACATCCAGAAACTGGGAACTTTCTAATCTATCTTTTGTGGAGCTCAATTTGAGGCCTTTAATGCTAAAGAGTCTCCCATTACCTCAGGGATAAATAAATCAGTATTCTTCAGTTCCTAACATTTCCTCAATTGTAACAACGGCACTCAATTCTTATCATGTAATTTTTTAACAGTTCTATATTTCTGAGGATCAAAAATGATTGAATCAAAGAGTGATTTTTAAGTTAGATATTTAATACCATGTAAATAAACAGACACTTTATGCTTTGGAACACTTTAATAATTCAAACACTTCAAACAATTTACATTTATCTTCATTGCCTTGATAGAAATTTTTCTTATAAAAAAAACCCTGTAAATTCATTTTAAAATAATCATTCTTGAAATTTTTCTTATTTTCTAACTGCTATTTTTTAATTGGCTCAAAGGGGCTAGAGGTCACTTGTAAACTCCAGTGGTTTGCACCACAGAGGTAGTGGAACGAAGAGAAACAAAAACGGGATGTTCAGAGAAATGGGACTTCCTGAGGATTTTGTGTGCGTGGTTTCCCTTCCCCTTTGAGGCGCAGCTCTGTTCCTGCCTTCGGGTCCATGAGGCATCACACAGGCTGTACAGGAAACGAGCCAATCCCCGCAGAAAACATAGATTTACAGACTCAGAATGGGGTGTAATAAAGGCCAGAAGAGCCCCCCTAGGATTTGACTAGCAGTAATTCACACAGTAAGCCAAATGGTTTAACAGGTGCACAGTTTCCATTGAAGATGATGAAAAAGTCTCAGGAACACAGAGTGGTAATGGTCACACACCAATATGCAGGTACTTAATGCCACTAAATTACGCACAGAAATGTTTAAAATTATAGATTGTATGTTATGGATATTTTATCAGAATAAAAACATGCAATTTTTTCTTAAAGACTATTCTTTCTTTTGCACACTTAAGCAATCTACATGTATGTGTATTGTGTACTTGGGCTATGAAAATCAGGATTAAGGAATATATACTATAATTATACTGAGTCTCCTAGTATTATTCATATGGATAAAATCAAAAGCTAGCCCCTGAAAATGGATGATCTTTCTATGAAAATAGTAGTTTTTCAGGTCAAGGAGTACCTCTCAATTATGAACTCAGCAACTGAGTAGTGAATGACAGAATGCTCCATAATCTGAGAAACTCAAGCTCTTTATAAGCTTCTTATTTTTCAGTCCAAATCAATGTCTTTCTGCCTTTTTTTAAGGTCAAATGTTAAAGACAAGCATTATAGAAAAAATCATAGATGAAACAAAGGGAAAGCAGACCCCTAGGACAAATTCAATACTCAGATCCACTCAGAATCCGATTAAACTGAACATTTGGAGAGAACCAGCAATATATACAACCTTCACTCCCACATTCTGATACTCAAAAGACTAGTACTCACCTCTGCAGTACTGAAGCCTATTTCTGCACCCAAGTAATCATTCTGAAGCTACCCCTTGAAGTTAAAATTCAATACCTACTGTTGATCAGTTCTTTGTGCTCAGCAAGGGTTTTTGCAGGATCCAACCAATACTGTGTGAGGAAGAAAAGGATAATTATGGAAATTAGTTTTCATGGCCTTTACTTCAAGAATATTTGCAAAATGTTATTTAAATGACACTTCAATACATGATAAGTAAAGCCCTTCACTTATTACATATTCACACAAACATACATAAAAGCTCCCTGTGGCTAGAAAAGGTAAACGAGAGGAAAATGAGGCTGGTGCTGGCAGAGGAGCAGAAGAATTCGCTGGGTCCGTGGTCAAATCTTCACACCAACTGTAAGGTCAGTGACATCCAGATGCTTGTGAGACAGCATCTTACTACTTGTGAGAAATCAAAGGCTACAAAAAATGTTCCCTGAGCCTCTCTCCCAAGTTCCCATCACAACTCCACTGAGAGCCACGTCTTCCCTGAAAATATCCTCACCCTCTTCATTCCCAGTCTCATGAGGAATGCATCAGATGACTGTTTTTGATTACTGTTACTGTTAAATAGCAGAATAAGCAGATCGTCATCCCCACTGTGTGCTGCACGAGCTGGGGTTGTTTGGAAGACTTCACATGAATTGTTTTAATTAATTTGTACAGCAACCCTATGAGGAAGGTTCAGCGGTAGCCAGTCTCTGGTCCCAAGGTACATGGTGGTGATGAGGGCAGAGGCCAGGCAGAGTCCAGGCGGGTCTGCCCTGGGACTCAGGCCTCCCCTTCTGCACAGAGCTGCTCTCCTGGCTCCTGGGTGAGGACTGGATTGAATTTGAGTGCTTTCTTCCTAACTCCTGGCAGTGGTCCCTGTAGGTTACCTTTTATTCCTATGTTCAATAACAATAACTCACACTAAGTGTATGCCAGTGTCATTTGATCATAAGATTTTTTTACAGTACTAAACTCAACTCATGTAGACATAATTTACACTATTTGCCACTCACATAGCCATTAACATTTTTCATCTTTTAAAAAAAGTAACATATATGAGTGCTGCAACTTAAAACACAATGTTCATCTTCTAGCCTTTGTCATTTCTCATTTTAAAAGTGTGGAATCACTTCCTTTTAAAGCAGAGGATGTATAAGTGACTAAAGACGTAGCTTTGGCAGTAAATGCTGGTTCCCAGGGAAACTGGTCCCTCTGAGTAAAATCCGTCACATGTTAAGCTGTGTGTGGGGCACAGAGCACATCCGTCCCTCACAGAGATAAAGCTGCGGGTTCTTCCATGAAATGGAAACATTAAGTGGGGAATGGAGGACTGTTTCTTGCCATTCATGTTAAATAAAAAGGCTTGACTACTCTGTATTTTTCAAAGAGGATAAAACCAAAGAAAACCAACACAAATGCTCATGTACATCTGTGTTAGCTTCCTCCTGCTGCTCCACCAAACTACCACAAACCTAGAGGCTTAAAAACAAAACCCATTTATTATCTCCGAGTTCTGAAGGTCAGTAGGTTTCTCTGCTCCAGACTTCACAAGGTTGAAGTCAAAGCACCAGCTGTGTGGGGTTGGGGAAGGTTATTTGACTAGGGACCTCCCCCGAGCACACACTAAATCAGTGGTTCTCAACCTTCCTAATGCCGCAACCCTTTAATACAGTTCCTCATGTTGTGGTGATGACCCCCAACCATAAAATTAGTTTCGTTGCTACTTCATAGCTGTAATTTTGCTACTGTTATGAATCGTAATGTAAATATCTGATATGCAGGATGTATTTAGGCGACCCTTGTGAAAGGGTTGTTCAACCCCCAAAGGGGTCACAACCCACAAGGGAAGGGGCTGCAAGGAACCCAGTTTTCCCTGCACGTTAAGGTGCACGCAGTCCTGAGTCTTCACTTTAGGCTTCACACACTTACTCACATGGTCTCGATAAGTATAGCAAGAAAGGGGGGGAGGGAAAGAGCCTCTGGTCTTACAACTCTGTCTGGTCTCATCCTGAAACTATTAATAGTAAGAAGCAGAAATGGGGAAGGCAGCTTGTAAATTTCTCCCTCACCATTTCAAGAAGACAAATTTTATAGACAGATCCTTCAATTCAATTCATGTTTTCTTTTCCCAGAATGTTTTTCAACAGTTAAAAAAGAAACTAGGGTGGAAAAATTTGCATTAATGATAATCTGTACTCTTTTCAAATAAATCTCTTTCCTCATGAGCAACTAAATTTATGAGTTGAAAAAAATAAAGCACAAAAGTCCTGAGATGAGTTAGAAATTACAATTTTGCAGCAAGAACTAGGGGCAACCAGAGTCAAAGGCTATTCCCTCAACTCACTGCACATTAGCTATGCTAAGCATTAACCCAGATCTTGCCGAGAACAAATCTCATCAGAATGGAAAGCAGGGGTTACAGAGGTCAGACAATGATAAATGCCCCGGAGCATAAATAATAAACACAAGCCACCAGGCTTCATAAGCCAAGATCTTGAAAGATAAAACCCACTAACATTCGACTGAGGGAGATGTGACCCTGGAATTAAGGCAGCTCTGCTGTGACAGCCCTTGTCACCACTCATTATCAACAAGCAATCTGACAGCACACATCAGATCACAATGAAACACATTAGGTTGCTACTCCACAACCAAAGAGAAAAAAGGCCACAAGAATTTGCCAATGAACACAGTTCCGATATCTGGATACAGGACTACATGGAAATACAAGTCATGGGTTGCCAATGTTCTGGAGGTGGACTCTAAAACTGGGACATCACTCATTCATTCAACAGACATGAACTGCTCACCACACTTGTTCTTCATCACATCGGAATCCTATCCGGCACGGTCGAGGGGAGCGTGGGAGAACAAAAACGCGTGAGATCTGTCTCATTAACCTCGAGGCACACACAGCAGCAGGAGACACACAGACGGATAATTACAATACAATGTAGTGAGACAATAATTACTTGCATAAGACGCGTACATACAAAATAATGAGATTATGTACAAAGAAAATTAACTCTGGAAAGTCAATGTATGAAGACTTCACTAAAACAAATCACTGAGCAGTGTGTTCATGGTGGGGCGACTTCCTCAAAACACAGAAAGGGGGAGAAAAGAACCTTAAATTTTTATAAAACACATGTCTATCAGATCAACTGCTCTTCGAGCCAAGAGGTCGACACAGACTTTAACACTCCTAACACTAACTTTGTGAGTGTGAACTGAAATCGATGCTGCCCATTGGGTGACAGATACTCGGCTGAGGAATGCATCTTCATGGAGGACTCCCAGAAAGACAAGTCCCTTCGGTCTTTCAACCTGCACCGGGCGGGGGGAAAACAACACTGAGCACAGCTCCATGCACACAGTGCGGGGCGGGCAGACAAGGGCTTTCCGGAACTGCTTCTTGGGAGCATAGCCCTCTCCTCCACCCAGTCATGAGCAGAGAGACCTCTCCATCTGCCATTCTCTCTCAACATTCATTCTCTAGGACAACCTATCGAGTATTTCCACCTGCCCCCGCCCTATTCAAATGTATAGATACCCTAGAACTTGTACATGCTCACAAGCTCAGTGAGATCCTCCAATAGGGGGAGGTAACCATTAGCTGAAACAGACACTGCCCTCTCATCCTGATTTCATAGAGTCTGCCGCTTATCACAGGGGAGAGTACTGCTTCCCAGACAGCCCGTCACTAAGGAGTCGTGACAACGGTGCTCCCCAGCTCTGATCCTTTGCTGGGGGGTAGGAGGTGAGCTGAGGGGCAGCCTTGCCACTTCAGTCCCGTCAATCCTAATAACAGCATTGATGTGACCCGGAGACCAGTGACAGACCCGGCGTACTCTCTGGCAGTCCTGGCTAAGTGCCCGGGGCATCTTTCATCTACCTTGGCTGATAATGTCTAAATTTCATCAATTTCCTAGGTAACAGTCTGAGAATTAGAGTTTAAAACTCTAATACTGTCCAGTAGATCAATATCCTAACCTTCAAAAGATATGTGCTACATTCAGGGTTCAACCTTTCATTTGCCAACTGTTCTTTTGGAGTCTAGTCTTAGAGCTCTAATAATGAAATAAAACCGCAAAATTTTAAAGAAAGGACAGCACACAGTAATGAAAGCTCTCTGCATCTTATTGCAGCAGATGTAATGCTGACTCTTCTCTACACCACGACGGTCTTTAATAACGCTGCCTGTAGGCCAAACGAAAGCCTTTCAAAGCACACACCATTTTCGGCAATACAGCATACAATCTCTGATCGAAGGGAGTAAAAAGAGAGTTGACCATCTATCAGGAACAATGGAGCCAAAAAGACATTTTAAAATGACACAAGAGCTCACTCTTGGAGAGTTCTAGTACACAACATAAGTCACACGTATGTCCCAAGAAGCTGAGGATTGTGGTTACAAAAGATTTGTGCTGGTCCCTGCCCCATAAGCATATCTCAGACCCTCCAAGCAGCATTAACAGGATGTAGTTTTAGTTTGTTCCTTGGTATGAATCACATAAGCCTTAGGCTCAGGGAAAACCACCTTAAGAGAACTATCTCACAGTCCAACAAAGACGAGGACCCATCGCGGGAGGGGGTATAATTACAACAAGGGCTGTTTTCCAGCAAAAGTGGATTTCGGTGACTCAGTGTTCGACAATCTGGCTCCTCATGAAGTGTCACTGGCCCAGGGAATGTTTCTCAGTTCTCATCCATGGGTCCTGGCACTACTCTAAGGGTTACAGAAATATAGCAATAGCTGTGGGCCAGACCGGTTCACTCTTTGGTTCAACATCCTCCAGTGGTCTCCTTTCTCACCAAAGCCCTTCTTGTGATCTGGAAGCCCTCCAGGATCTACCTGCACTCCGTTCACTTTTTCCTGGAGAGACAACATTAGTGGAAGCCTGGGGGCCTCAAGGAGGCTGCCGGCCAGGGCTCAAGGAAAGCAAAAAGAAAGCTGGGGAAACAGGAAGAAAAGAGACCTTGTTAGGCAGAGGCAGCAAGTTCAGCAATGCCAATGCTGGTGGCAACATGGAAAATGAAAAATGTACCTAATGACCTGGATGATCCAGATAAGATTTCTAGGTAAGCTGCTGAAAGCACCAAGTGCCTTCCTTTTGGTCCCTTTAATAAAGCGCAAGAGGAGAGAGATAAGCTAAAAATAAGAACTATTAAAATATCAGAAAGCCAGGACTTACTGAGCTTAAAAATGAAATTTTCTCATTCCCAGTCTTATCAAAAGTCAGACAGTGCTACAATTAAGAAATGACTCTGGGCAAAGATTGAATCCAGCTTATTGTTAGAAAAAAAACATGATATAACTGTAAAATCCTTCATTAAGTTCCCCAAAAATAATTTACTATGATGCCTCAGAGATCTTTTCAAAAATAACAAAAGCTTCTTTGATAATCTTAAGGGCATTGCTCTCCAACAGCCTTGTAAGGGATCTAAGGTACAGGAACAAACCAGTTCCTCCTTTAGACCCTATCACTCTTCAGCTTAAAACTCCCAATAGATTCCCGTAATACTTAGCCTACTGCAGGTTCCTGGGCCCTACGTCATAGGGACCCTGCCCACCTTGCCCTTCATCACCCCCTTACTCACTACTATCCACTATTGCTGGTCTCCTTGACGTTCTAGAACACCTCTCAGTGGTCCCTGTCCTAGGGCCACTGCACCAGCTGTTCCTCTTACCCACCATGCACCTTCCCTTCTTCTCATTCAAGCCTTCAGACCTTTAAACTACCCTGTTACTGGGTGATCAGGCCTTTCCTGATCATCCAGGAGCAGGAACCCTCATGTCACTCACCAACTTATTTTTAAAACACTCATCATCACTACCTTGGTGTTTGAACATAAATGTTGGGCCTGTCTTTCCTCTGGAAATAAACTCAAGACCAAGGACTTTGTCTCTTGCTCACCACTATAACTAAACTAAGCTCCCACACATCATCAGCTTCTGAAAGGACCACTTCTGTTAGTTCATAAGGCAACTTTCACCATTCATAGTCCAAAGAGAAAGCAGGTTAAGTCCCAGCACCCAGAGAAAGGCACCTGCCCAGCTTCACACAATCCCTGCAGGCCCTCTCTTACCAGAACAGGTCCTAAAAAGACAAACTAGCCACTTAACTTTTAATACATGCAATATATCTGAAATTTTATAAAACTCAAGACAAAAGAATATAGGAAATATTCCAGAGAGCACATTAGTAGGCTACTGACACATTCCAATTAAACTGCTTGTTATATTCATGGAGAAAATCCTCTTAAGATTCAGAATGAGGTTAAATCAAGGTTAATTTATCAGAGGTTTTATCAAAATTCTAGATTTTTAAAAAACCTAGTTTTCTATGATAATCAAGAAAATGTCTAGAATCGCAACTCTAAAAATAACTGTTTTCCATTAGCCATCAATCAACAGTCTGAAATTCCAACTTTTACAGCTCATTCTGATTTAACTAAGGAAGAGGGCAGTCAAATTTAATAAAATAGTCATAGTAAAGAAATTAGCGATTATTCCTTTCACATACTTACTTAATAAGGTGTGAGTCACAGAAATTTCTCTGGTATCTGGTTTGTTGATAAGTACACTTAGCATACCTGTTTAACTTATATACAAAAGTATAAATGTGTTTATTTATATATATACACATATGCAAAAATATTTAAATATATGTGCGTGTGTTGAGGTTTGTCATTCCTGTCAGTTTTGTTTTCAATTATTTTTCACCTTTATCATCTTAAACTGTTCCTTTTAATCTAGTTTTGGTTAAAAAAAAAAAAAAAAAAAAAGCACTGGGTATCATTAATCTATCTTATCTATCATTAATCTTCTATGCCATGCAGAATCCAGTCCCTCATCTCCCTAAACCTAGAAAAGAATTTATGAAAGCTGCAGGAGGACGTATTTTATTATACATGAACAAAGGAAAATATACTCGTGTCTATTGTGATCAACCACTTGAGGAAAAAGGAAAAAAAAGAACTATGAGAGGATTAAGTTGAAAGTATGTCGTGGAGCTGATTCTAGACAAATATCACTCCTTCAAAAGCATTTCTGACTCCACATCGAAATCAACACATCCAACAATGAAAGTGAGTGCCGATGAAAGTGCCACAGTGGGCAAGGGGCGCAGTGCCCAGGTGACTCTGTGGGTGCCATCTGGGAGCTCCCCTCTCAGCACTTCCAGGGTTCTTTCAGACCCATCAGCTCCTGAATTCTCACGATGTATCACCTGCCTGTGTTCGGAAGGGATCAGACCCACTCTGAACAGAAAACACTCCAGAAAAGCATCATCTCTTCCTTCCTTATTAGATACTGTTCAACCATAGAGAAACAAAAAAAAAATCTATTCTTTTATTAAAAGAACTGTTCATCATAAGCTCAGTTTCTAAATTCACGGGTTCTACAACCAGACAGCTACAGGTGACACTGCCCGGACTCAGATCCTCATGTAGAATACCTCTTTCTACTAGACACTGTACTGCTCTACCTCTCACTGTACCAGAATATTTGAAGCAGTACCTTACCTGATCGCTGCCAGCACATAAAAAATATCCTATATTCATAATTCCTTATAATCCCATAAATTTCCAACCTAATTTACTAACATCTCAATAAAGCTTTTTTCTTTTAATATAGGTAAAATCTGGTTTAAATGAACAAAAGGACAAGCATTAGAGAAACAAGGTGATAAATATGAAGAATTGCAGGAAAGAAGGGAGCACCTGACAAGGAAGGGTGAGGTGGGGGAGGAGCTCTTGTCAAGGCCCGCCCTGCCCTGCCCACACTGTCCAGGGAGAGCTCTCCCACTCAACACCATTACAGAACACCTGCTTCACCATGACCGAGGTGGAAACAGAGAGGTGAACAGGATTCAATCTCCGCCTCAAGGAGCTTCATTCAAATTGTGTTATTTATCAGAGAAATACAACATATGTAGTCTCTGAAATTTGAGATGGGAGAAAGCCCAAGGCATTTTGGGGGAGTTGTGGAAGCTTTGGGAAGGAGGAGATGTCAGAGAGACTGTCCTGGGTAATAAGGAAGAGCAAGATTTAACCAGATAAAAATGATGGAAGGGAAGAAAACAGGAAGGTATGCAGGCCGGGAGCCTGTGCACAAGCCCCAGACATGGCGGAGCAGGGGAAAGCTGCAGGGAGTTCAGCACCTGCAGTGTGAGTTTGGCAGGGAGCTGAAAAGCCACATCACAAGAAAAGAAGCTCATGCATAAGCAAGAGCCACAAATCTTGAAGGACTTGTAAACCGTGTTTAGGAGTTTGAATTTTCTATTAAGGATTCATTAAAAATTTTAAGCCACAGAGGAAACATCAAGTAGGGAGTGAGACCAAAGACAGGAAGGCCCAGTGAAAGCTACTGCAGAAATCCACGCTGATCTTCCACACCCACACTAAAAATCAGAGATGGACGCAGATTCTGAAGAGTTTAGCTGGTGACTGTGAGTCCTGTTTCCACCAGTTGTCCCACCGTAGTTATTAAAACACTGCTCCTTTTCACTCTCGCAGCATCCTGGCTTGGAGGATGGATTATATGGTCACTCTAGGTATGAGGGGCAGAATGACAGAACTTGGTGACCGGCTAGCTATGCGGGAGGGGACGCGATGTAGCCAGGAATGACAGCCAAGTTTCCAGCCTGAGCAGGGGGTGGATGGTGGTGGCACTCACTCAGCTCTTCAAACAAGTACAGCCTCCTCAGGACACTGCAGTGAAGACTTCCTGAAGGATCTGTGGCACATCAGGTAGGGTTTAAGGAGCTTAATTCCCACATCTTCAGCTTCCATACACACTCTGTCCTACGCCTGATCACCCTGAGAACAGACCTGAAATCAAAATATCAAGTTCTTTTTTCCTGCTACACTCAGTTTTTAATAGTCTCCTTTCCCAATTTGCTGCAAAAAAGGCACCTTTCACTCACGTCAAGCAGCTATCTCACTCTGCCCCAGGGTATGAAAAACCCCAGGAGAAATAGGAAGACTTTAAATTCTACTGTGAGCAAAATTGCCTTTAATAAAGACACCATAAACCAGAAGAAAGGTTTTATATTATTCTCTACCCCATACATATTTCTGGGAAAGACCAAGGCAAAGTGTTAGAAATGCCACATTTTTGGCCCATTAATTAGGTAATTTTACAATAAGATATATTACAGAGGAGGGCATGCAGGCACTGATTATTTTTGTTTAATAATTCTGTAACTACCGTCCTCCAGCTAGTGTCAAAATACACATGACTCACAAGGAGGAGACACATCGTGACAAAATAAAGTCTTGGTAAGACTTAACTGAAGGCAGACCTATCTCATCCAGGTGACAAAATGCTGTGCCTTATCTGTCTATCCATCTTAGGAACAGAATTCCAGCGTGAAATACTTTTCTCAGAGCACAAGTTAACATTCTCATTTAAGTTGACAGCTGCCAGGAAGCAAGCTAGTTTGGGTGAGAGGTGTAGTGATGACTGGCTCTGCCAAGGACTTACATGTTGGACACCTTCCATGAGCTGAAGGAACTAAATCTGCAGCGCAGAGATTCCGATGAACATATAAAGTACATAATTAGACAAAAACGTTTTATCACAAATCTTGTGTTGGCAAATATTGAAATTAACCATTTTTTAAATTTTTTGAATCTTTTCTAGCTGTACTAGATTGAATCAAATGCCTCTAAATAAAAGAATAAAGCATAATTGAGAGAGGATAACCCAGGAAGGGTCTAGGAGAACAGAAGTCTTCCCAAGGAGACCCCAAGGATACACTTGCGGGGTCTTCTTCATGGTGACTCAACTCTTAGGAATTTGCAGACTTAACTTCCAGGGACCTAGAAATTTCCGCTTCTGTGAAATCCTGTAGTTCTATGGGGGCTAGAATAGTTCTCACTACATTCAAACTGACCAATGAGAAGGGTATCTGTGGGTTAGAACTTTTTGACGGGAAATAAAAAGGGAAAGACCAAGCAAGTGGGGGAACACAACCTTTGTGAATTCTTCTATGCCGTTAGCTCCCCCAGCTGAATAAAAGCCTTTTTCCTCTTAAATACAGTGTCTGGGTGCTCTTTCTCTCCATTGGGCCTCGTCTTCCTGAGACATAATCACTAGGTTTCTTAAAGTATTTATTAATACATTTTCCAGAAATTATCATGTTGAATGACTATGAAGGTCGATTAACAAACTCTAAGTCAGGCAGTATTGAATTCGTTGCTTTCCACCACACTGAAGGAGAATCTAATTGAACGGTCTGAGAGAGCTTTACCCTCAAAAGAAGCAAAAAAGCTGCATTGAGGGGGAAGAGGACGGCTACTTTGTGTGAGGCGCCTCAGAGTTATCAAAAATAATTTTAGATAAAGGATCACCGTGTGATGTTTTAGCATAGAATGCAGAAAGAGTTCAAAGAACTGAGTAATCTTTGTTTAGCAAAACTCCTTTCTTTTCTACTTAATTAAATAAGGTTAATCAGTACTCATATCCATAAAAATGAAAAATAGGAATGAAATTACTGCTGAGTCCTATCTCGCTCCAAAAATATATTACAATCATCCAGGTGTACCTGAACTAGTTAACAAGAAAAGGCCCCATTCATTTCATTAAGAGATGCATTTCCAATAAATCCCTACTTTTATGTTTAATATTAATTATAAAAATAAATATTTTGTAGTTTTGTATGGTGATAACCATGGCAATAACAACTACTCTTAAGACTCAGTAACAATTAGAGCCTCAGGAAATAAACTTCAAATTCCAACTTATATGTATAATGTCATATACAAATATTTTTAACAAAATACAAGAAAATTTTATAGAGAAAGTAGAACAGAAATACAAGTTCAAAGACATAAAAAAAAAATGGAGACATTTTCCATCTTCTAAGGAAGAACTTATTTTTTTTGGTTCTTTTTTCATTGTTTGTGTATTTTTTAAAGGTAAATGATGAACATGAAATTGCTATGATACATAGATTTGCTGGCTATATTGAAGAATAATATGACAATAGGATTATAATGAGAAATAAAGATTTGCATCTATTAAAACTAAAATTTTTATCCTCAAGCTAAAATTATACACAAGTGTAATTGTGTATAATTTTAAAGAATTAAAAAAAAAATCCACAGCTCTTAGGAACATTTTTTAAAAGGACAGATTTGGAGGGGAAGGTGATGATGTCAGATTTGAACACATTGCCTTTGAAGCACCTGAGGGACATCAAGTGGTGCAGGAAGCTAACACCTGCTGAGCTCACAGTCTAAAGCACAGTCTGGGTGTTGTGAATAGACGCCTTCACCCCTCACTACCACCTGTACTACCCCCACGCCACAAATGGGGCAACTGGGAGTACAGCGTGGCTTGAACGCAGTCCAGATCCAGAGTCCATATTCTTCATACAATGTAATACCTTTTGAGATATCCAGGTTGAAGATAAGAATTTGAGGGTCATTAGACTTTTGATAGTAATTTAAACCATGGACACATGGGATCACCCAGGAAGAATAACACATATTCATCAACAGGAAAAGGAGAGCTTTGGTGCTGCCAGGGCCCTATGCACATGCTTCTGACATTCCCTTCCAGGGCCCTGGACTCTTGAAAAGCCACCAGCCATAGCTGTTTCCCAGGTACCCTTCACGTGTTGTCGCCAGTACCCCCAAGGCTGACATCCTGCGTACGATGCTCTTCACAAAGTCAAGGGCTACGCGGGAAGACCTTTCTGCTGCTTCATCTTTGCCTCTCTTCTTCCACCAGATGCTTGAAGATGCCTCAGACGGCAAGTATTTCCATTTGTAATAATCTAGCACAACAACTTTCAATCTTCCTTTCTTTGCAGCAGGACCCACATTATCACCTACACGCGTCTAATCAGCCTTTGTGGGTCTGAGCCGGACCCGGGAGGTGCAGGGAGAGCGGCACTGCCCACGGCCCAGAGTGTGGACTGGAGCCTGCTGGTGCTCAGCGATGCTCAGAGCATTGGAGGGCAATGGGGAGAAGACAAAAAGATACAGAGCTCAGCTCCTATTTTCTAAGAAAATTATTTCAGAGACAAATAATGCCAGGAGAGGTAGCATTTTACGTGTGAGCCCATGCAGAGTTAGAGCGCGAGGGAACCAAGGACAGAATCCTCGGGTAGCAGTCGGTTACGGAACAGGCAGAGGAGCAGCGATCGATCATAACATCTCTAAGTGCTGCCCTTCTGCACTAATAGGAGCAACTGGAAGAAAACTTGAGAAGAGGAAGCTGAGAATATCGTGTCGCAGAACAGAAGGAGAAGGTTTCAAGGAGCCCCACTCAGTCAGTGCAGCAGAAAGGCCGAGGAAGAAGAACTGAGTGTCTCCTGGATTTAGCAACGGGGCTGGGGGTTCAGTGATGGGGAGCAAAGCTGAACCCTGAGAAATTTAAGGGTGAAGATTTTGGAAGTGGAGGCAAAGAACTTAGACAAGGTTTTCTGGAGTGTAGGTGTGACGCAGAGGTGCCCAAACACAGCAGGAAACAGAGGAAGGCGTGGGTATAGGGGAGGGGAGGTTTAAATGGGACAGTTCTGAACAGCCCCCCAATACTATGGGGAGGAGGGACTAGAGAGGGGAGAGTAGCGATGCAGAAGAAAGGACCTAGAGGTGACAGGTCCAGTCAGACACACTGGTGACGGGAGAAAATGGCTGGTGAGAAGCAATGAAGTGGGCTCAGGGCTGGGGTAGCCGAGACGGTGGGCAGCCCCTAACTGTTCTGACTGTCCCCCAGAAGCAAAGAGCTCACTGGGAGGAAGAAATCTACATGCAGCCTTTAACTGCGTCCCTTAGGTTTCCCCCTTCCTGGGACTTCTGAGGTAAAGGGTAGCAAATCCAGCTGCCTGATCCTCAAAGCCACGTTGATTTCCACACTCTGAAAAAAGCTCTAATTATATATAACTCCTGCCTTTGAAGGAGTCATTTGTAAAGGAGCCTCAAGCAGTAATGTTAAAATAAGACAGGATTATACTTTCTGGAAATTGAACCACAGCACTGATGTAACAGACCCACATACACCCTCTTAGTCTAGACAGCCTGGATCAAGGACAGACTGGACGGCGCAAGTCAGAGCAGAGAGCAAAGCAGGCTCGACACCCGGTCAAGTGCATTCCCTGTTAAAACTCATTTTCAAATCAGAAGTAGTATGGAAATCACATTTATACTTATTATTGCTTTCAGTATCAACAGAATGCATCCCCCAAAATCTCTGAAGGCACTTTTTAGAAAATATAGATCACCAGCAATATTTTCTCCACCCCCGTTTCAACAGGAAAGGCTTTTTACACATTTAACACCTTACAAAGAGTTTTTATGCATTCTTTTCTGGTCCTGTAACAATCCTGAAAAGTGAGGGGAGAAAAAAGGATTTTACTCTCAATTTAGAGATAAGCATATCAAGATGCAGACACTTTAAGTGACTTGACCCTGTGTTAGGAACAGACACAGGACGCAAACCAATCTTGCAACTCCAAAGGCACTATCTGTTCCTCCAAATCATAATTCATTTATAATAACTTCTGAGAGCTGGAAAGATGATTCAAATTCCTGTCAACCTCCAATTAATTTCAATTCACCACATTCTTAAAGTGAAGAAGTCTGTGTGGCTGCAATTTCAGGTCTCCGGCTTTCACTGTAATGGATCTGGCCACCCCTCTCCAGTAAAGAACCGAAATTCTTTGGAAGCAGCTACTAATAATGCTCCTGGACATGTAAGGAGGGACCTGCAGCACTCCCCACCAATGCAGAAGGTGAGCCCCTGCGGCCGTGGGTGTCTAACGTTATCACCCAGGGAGAGTGATGGTGCTCTGGGGTTCTGCTCAGTGGGAAGAGCCCAAACAAGAAAGCTCTCATTCCTCCCCCAGCAGGCAGAATAACACTCTTCCCACTGTATCTGTGAGTACTAGTTTCCTTCCAATGCTGTAACAAATTTCCACAAATGGGGGGTGGCATGAAGCAACAGAAATGAACTGCCTTACACTTCTGGAGGTCAAAAGTCCAACATGGAATGATTGAACTAAAATCCAAGTGCAAAGCAGGGCCACCCCGCTGGAGCTCCGGGGCAAATCTTCCTGGCTTTTCCAGCTTCTGGGGGCTGAGTGAGCTCCTGGGGCCCCTTCTCCTAATGGCTTCCCTCAGACCTCTGCTTCCAGCAGTCACCGCCTCACCTCTCTTCCTGCATGTAAGGATGCTCCTCATTATCTTGCTGTCACCTGCATCATCCAGCACAACCTCTCCATCACAAGATTCTTCATCACATCTGAAAGTCCCTGTTGCCGTGTAAGGTACCACCTTCCCAGGTGCTGGGGATTAGGAGGCAGCACACAGAGACCGCTGGTGTCCAGGCACAGCAAAGACACCTCGTGGGGCTGAGGGGCCCCACGAGGAGGGGGCAGCAGCTAAACTGGTAACAGATCATCCTGGGACATACTGGGGGAAGTGAACATCTCTAAGTGCTGCCCTTCTGCACTAATGGTCAGTACTTTAAGACGATGTTAAATACTCCTAATTAATAAGTGACAGGAGTGGATAAACCCAGGTCTCTCTGACTCCCAAGGGTGCTCTTACAATCCCCACAACAGACTGCCTCACCCCCACTGAAATCAAGGTGGGGGACTTTCTGTATGTTGAGCAAGGCCTTGATATAAGAGACCTCTGTCCTCACATAGGCTAGTGTGAGTAAGAGTGACCCTGGACAGCAAAGTCAAAGTAGAACAGAGAGCAGGTGGGATGGGGGCCAAGCACCTTTTCTGTCTCTATGAAAAGGAACTACAAGTACGAAACACCATAGAAAATATTTAGAAAATATATATCACCAGCAATATTTTCTCTACCCCTGTTTCAACAGGAAAGGCTTTTTATACATTTAACACCTTACATTCTTTTATGCATTCTTTTCTGGTCCTGTAACAATTTTACATTTTTATGTAAATTTGTTTTTGGAAGACACGGGGTCTTTCTATGTTGCCCAGACTGGTCTCAAACTCCTGATCTCAAGTGATCTTTCCACCTCAGACTCCCAAAGTGCTGGGGTCACAGGCATGAGCCACCATCCCTGGCCAAGAAGCTGGCTTTTAAAAAAGCTTTCGTCCCACCCATTGTGTTAATTCAACCTCAATAAACACACTCTGGTGAAGAACTGTTTTTATTTCTGAGAGGTTCTTTTACAGCTCCTACCTGAGAATTGCGGTTAAGAAATTACGGTGCCCAAAGTGTTCCAAAGCAAGTCAACTCCACTCCTTACAGAGCAGTTTGCTTTAACAAGGTGTATTTCTGTCTAGCTGTTATGCTTCACACATGGGTAACACCTGAATCCATGCATTTGTTACATGAATTTCCCAGGACTTGATTTCATGAAATGTATAGCTAATGACATCTATGCTTTAAAAAAAAAAAAAAAAAAAAAATGCCACGCAACGTTCCAGGCAGTAAATTCTCTTTGCTCTGAATTCCTGAGAACTCACATTCACACAACTTGCACACATCAGGCATGCGATAATACCTGCTGACTGACCCAGGGACACACAAGAACGTGAGGGCTCCAATAAAGGCTTCTTATCACAAGGTCAGTCAGACATCTGCTGATTTTAAATGTTCAACAAATGTTGAACAAATGTGAAGTATGTGAATTGCACAGAAACAAAATTCATTCACACCTCAAGTCTGCAAAACCACCTCATCAGGAGATCACAGTGGCTGAAAGGTGCTGGAGACATGCAGACTTGGGTTTGAATCCCCACAGTAATAACATGCTCATTATGTGACCTTGGGAAAGGGGCTTTAACCTTCTCAGCTGGTGTTTCGTCAGCTCTCATGGCAAGACAATACTTATTTTGTACAGGATTGCTCTGAGCATGTGATAACCTATGAAAATGTATCTAGTCGGACCACTAGTGCTCTGATGAGGGGGTGATGATGAGATAGGGGTGCTCCTGATGGTAAATGATGAGTTCTGGGCTTCTCGGTTTGCCTGGTTCTCCAGGATGGGCACTGAGGACCCTGGCACATGAGGCCCATCCGTCCTGCAAACAGGCTCAGCGGGCACGTTGCTCTCCTGTTCTCCAGGGTAGCTGCCTATCTTCTCTTGCAACACAAACTAATCCACAAGATGGCACAAAGCCCTCTGTGACACCTTTCACCTTCAGCCACCACCAGTCCCACTCTCATGCTTCTATTGTGCTGCTGAAGAGCAGTGGGGCAGGCTGCTAGGCGGGTCCTCCCCAGCCTCAGCCAGAGCTCCAGCCTGGCCCTACCAAGTTGACCTAACATGTCTGCCTTATTCTCACCACCTCCTACAACTAAAAGGGATCAGACAATACATTTGAACATGCAAAGACCAGGCAACCTCTGCAAATCATGTTTTATCTGAGTTCACTAGCAAGAAAGAACAAACTCACAAAGCAATTCCGAAAACATACTTTCTTCATTTACACACCTGATATTCTTACCATGTCAAAACAATGTGACTTGAGAGTTTTCTTTTTAATTTTATTTTCACTTAAAACCTATATTACAAACAATAGTCTATGTTAGCACAAATACCAAACCTTAGAAGTAAAGGTAAGAAGAAAAAAATATTGGTCTTAATATAAATCCTACAAAACTTTCAATGTTAACGGCTAATTCTTTTGCAACAATAGAGGCCACTGTTTCAAAATTCTCTTGATTGTCTTACCTTGGTGAAGTAAAAAAAAAAAAAGGAGAAAAAGAGACCAGAAGGTCTATACATGTATAACTCTAGCAAAACGAGGTTTCCAGGCAAGGTCCAACATACTAGATAGTATCAGGAAACCACAGTTTCCTCTGCTAGAAAAAAATATTACTTGGAAAGTGAATGTAATACAAAGTATCTTCTATTGCCTTCAATTTATTCTTTTTTTTTTTTTTTGTAGTTTTTGGCTTTGAACCTGCCACCTCCAGCATATGGGGCCGGCGCCCTACCCCTTTGAGCCATAGGCACCGCCCACAATTTATTATTTCAGTATAGATTTTCGGTTCTGCTATATTTAATTGTGGCCTCTGCAAGACAGAATTCAATGAACTCTTGAAGAAGTTCATTCCCATTCTTTGCAGTATGTATTAATGTCCAAGAGCCTTTAGAAAGTCATTCTTTCCCATGGAAAGCTATCTATCCAACATGCTCAAATTTTTTACTCCTGTCTTGTGAAACCCTCCTGTGAAACACAACAAGTTATACAAGTAAAGAAAAATCATGAGTTATCACCAACAACATTCCATTTGCCTGCCTCTTTTAATCCTGGGACATTCTGGGGCCAGTGCACAGAAATACCACTCAGAAAATCACATTACTGAATGGACCCTGAGTGGCCTGGTGGCAGCTGGGAAAACCCACAAAGGAAGAGGAGGAAATCTTTATATATACAGCAACTGAATGGATGGAAAATAAAAGGCAAGTCAAATACGGTTTGTTGTTGTTGTTGTTGTTGTTTTGACACACAGCCTCAAGCTGTTGCCCTGGGTAGAGTGCCGTGGCATCACAGCTCACAGCAACCTCCAACTCTTGGGCTCAAGCGATTCTCCTGCCTCCACCTCCGCCTCCCAAGTAGATGGCACTACAGGTGCCCACCACAACGCCCGGCTAATTTTTGGTTGCAGCCGTCATTGTTGTTCAGTGGTCCTGGGCTAGATTCGAACCCGCCAGTTCAGGTGTATGTGGCTGGTACCTTAGCTGCTTGAGCCACAGGTGCTGAGCCCAAATACGGTATTTTTAAGATAAGCATATGAGAATTTTGCATAATAAGGCTGTGTCTCTCTGAGGTGAAGACCTTTCTTAGAGCAGCCAAAAGTCTCATTAATGGGTATCCTTTCATCCTACAAAACTATCACCTCCAAATTTTTTCCACTGTGGAGAATTTCTTAAAAACTCTGCCACCAAACCAGACAGGAAGTTATTCTGAGTTAACCCTCATGAACAACTGACATCAGAACCAGAAGCCAGGCTGCCTTAACTGCTCTTATTCCACCAAGCTCATGAATGAAAATTTCTTTTTTTTTTTTTTTTTTTTTTGTAACTACTCATTCTACCTTTAAAACTTAGATGGGAGATAAATACTATGTTTTTATTCTGTATGTCTTTCTCTCTTTAACCACTGCCTTTCTTAAAAGGCAACAATACCTACCACTTTAAGAGACCAGCCACTTGTCCCCTACCACGTAGTGAGTGACGTATTCCGTCCTGCTGCCAGCACAAAGGAGAGCACTCCTGACAGTACGGTCGCAAAACTGGAACCCACATAAGCCTCTGCAAGACGGTGCACACCCGTAGGAGTAGGGAATCCCGCCACTCCACAGGCTTTCAGCAGAAGAGGAAAAAATACAAAGCAATCAGGAGGGGAAAACCTGTTTGAGGTTTTCAAAGTCATTTTCAGTTACAAAGAACCTAACCCACCTAAAACCACATTAGGAAAGGTGGAATGAAATTTATAATCAGGAAAACGTTAACACAAAATCACGGAACTCACCGTCTGATGGCTTCTGTCACAGTACCGCAGCCCGAAGTAATCTATCTCCACGAGGTTTATGTGACGGAATACGTGGTCAAGGACAATGGAACCTTTCGTTGACTTCTGAAAAAAATAATTCACAGTTTTATTTATTTTTTTAAACAAGGTGTCCTGTCACTGTCTCTGGGACTTAATCATGATTCTCATCCTTCATTAGCTTTGCTCATGACGGAGCAATTTTACCAGACCAAGGATGTCTTTTTACATTTGCTTTTTTTAAGCAACGTCTATTTTAAAAATTCCTTAGGAAAACAATTTTTAAATTGCAGTAAGTTTTAAACATATGCTTCCTTTCTTCCAGAATTAGAAATTATGTGTATTTTCAAAACAAAATTCTTTTAATGAAGATAATCTCTCATAAGAAGAGAATCTAATAAATTCAGACAAAAAAACTTGATTAAAAGAAAAGTCCCACTATTGTGGCATTTTAAGAAGCGACTGTCACCAACAGCATTAATCTCACAACTAATAAATATAAAAGATATAGAAAATTAAAGTAACGATAGTCAAAGCTTTTATTTTCAAACTTCAAATAATACACCCATAGAATAAAACTGCTAAAGCTAATGTTCTGAAAAGCCCTTGTGCAGGTATTTCCCTTTTTCTCTTTCACATGAGCACAGACACAAAGAAAACATTTCTCTTGGCTGCTTTTTAAATGTTGATACGTATCTAAAAAGCTAATCCCTCTCTTCTCCGTGCCCTCGACATGAGAATCTTAATTTAAAGAATGTGCTCCCTGTAACTGGGCTTGGCGAATCTGGGGAGACAAGACTCCAGACATCTCTGGCCGGTGGGATCTGCCTATAATCATCCCTTTGAGGATACAGAGAGCCAGCAAGGGACTTTTGGACCCCAGCAGGAAGACAAAAACAGTGGAAAACTGGCAAGTTGCTGCGTGTGTTCGATCAACCTAATCACGCCGGCAACCGTGAGTACAAGCAGCAGTGAGACTGCAAACCGGAAAGGCCTTACCTGTGAACTTTTTTGGTGTTCTTGGACT
>CAUYPK010159359.1:0-11261 GCA_963574355.1 Loris lydekkerianus | reverse complement strand
GCCCGGCCCGCGCCCCGCCCCGCCCCGGGCCGGCCCCCCCGCCGCGCCGCGCCCCGGGGCGGGGCGCCCCCCCCCCACGGACAGCCTCCCAGGGTCCCTGGCTCCCAGGCAATGGGGACTACCTGCTGCCCGCAGGCATTGCCTGGGCCTCTGCCCTCCTTTAGCATAAGTCCTCAGACTCACATCGGCTCACAAGGACTGACACTGCCCCGAGTGTTGCCCTGTGTCCCCTCTGACTCTTCTGGCTGTGACGGCGTATTCCTGCCAGGCCCAAATGGCTTCCCCCACCCCACAGCCTCACCTCCCTTATCCTCCATCATGGGGATGTGGGTCTTTACTGCTTTTCTTCTCCCTGTCACACCCTTGTGGGAAAGCACCCCTCACCTTTGCTCTACCTGGCCAACTCTGCCATCTCCCGCTGTGGGTCTGCATGACAGGCAGGTGCCAGTTCTGCTCTGCTGAGCCCAACAGGTGCACAGGGATTCCTTTCCCAATCCAGGAGTGCCCCTGTGTGCTGACGGCCTTGCTGCTGCAGGAGCTGGGAGCCGCTGGCAGCAACCTTGGGGCATGGCCCCTGTTCCCGGGAGAGGGGGGTCTGCCCCTTGGGCCTGGAGATGAGCTGGGCTCTAGCCAGACACTTCGTATAGGCTGCAGCAATTGGTAAGGGGGACAAGGGTGGCAGCTGGGCTGGGAAGGGTGAGGAAAACTTTTCATTGAGGGAGAGGACAGCATGCACTGGGGGAGCCCTGGTTGGCCTTTGCCCTGCCTTTCCTGAGCCATCTCTAGCTCCCACCTCCTCACCCTTCAGGCTGAGACCCTTGCCCACACCCTTTGCCCTGTCCCTCCTGCCCAGCACCTCACCTCAACACTCTCTCCCTAGCTCCTGTGCTCATGGGACACTGTCCTGCTCTGTGGAGGACTGCTCTGAGACCCGTAGTGGTTTTGGTCCCTGGAGCCCATGGGGCCCATGCTCTCGCTCCTGTGGTGGGCTGGGTACCCGCACCCGCAACCGCCAGTGTGCGTTCCCCACGTCCACTTACAGTGGCCAGGGCTGCCAAGGGCCCCGCCAAGACCTCGAGTACTGCCTCAGCCCAGACTGCCCTGGTAAGGACAGCAGGAAGGTGCTGGGTAGACGTCTGACTGGCCTAGTTGGTTTCAGCCACCATTTGTCATTTCTGGTCTGTCTATCCCTTGTTGCTGTCTCTGGATCCTTCTTCTCACCTTCTAGCTCTAGGCTTCTGTTCAGGTGCATTCAGCCAACATTTCTGGAGCTTTTGCCAAATACACCATACTTTGTATATGGGGGTGGGATGAGGTCCCTGACCTTGGGATTCAGAGGCTCAGGTATCCCATTTCAGCCTTTGGTGAGCCCTATAGGAAGGTGCATGTGCTGTGGGAAATCAAGGAGGAAGGGAATTCTCCTACAGCAGTGATTCTCAACATTCCTAATGCCGCAGTGTATTTTCATTGTTAAAAAGGGGTCGCAACCCACAGGTTGAGAACCACTGTCCTAGATATTTAGTCAGATATTTAGTCTGAGGTGGTTTGAGGGATGGAGAAAACATTGTCAAGACGGAAAGAAAAGGAATGCCAGGTAGCAGGACCGGCTTGAGCAAAGGCCTAGACCTACAAGGATGTGCTGTGCTTGGGTCTGGAGTGTCCACAGGAGCTCAAGCTGAAGGAAGGTTGGATTAGACGGTAATGAACCCGGAGTGCCAGCCATAAGCTTGGGCGTGGTCCTGGGGCACTGTGGGCTGGGAAACATTTCTGAGCAGGGCTTTCTTTGATGCAGGGACTGAAGGGTCCATGGTGGAGCCAGTGACAGGTCTTCCAGGTAGCCCCAGAATCCCTGCATATCTCCCGTGGCCTCCCTTTGGGAAGAGCAAGCCCAGGGCCTCCTCTTCCACCCCTGCTTCCTGAAGAGGCTAGAGCCCAGGGCTGACTCCTCAGGAGGTGCCTCTCCCACCCTTCCCACAGGTGGCTGGGGCCCCTGGTCCCCATGGAACCCCTGCTCTGGAAGCTGCACAGACCCTGCTCACCCTGCTTGGCGCAGCCGCACCCGCCTCTGCCTGGCCAACTGCACAGTGGGGAGCTCCTTGCAGGAACGTCCCTGCAACCTGCCCTCATGCACAGGTGTGGCTTCCAGCCTCCACCTCAGATCTTACCCACCACATTCAAACATCTCATTCTAACCCAAAGCTGGTGTCCAATCCCAGCCTTAACACCTGATACCCCAAGCAGTTACTGATTTCTAATGGTGACATCTGATCTCAACTCAGCATCTGATTCTGCATTGGGCCTTCTTTCCAACTGCTAGACATCCCTGCCATCTTCCAGAAAAATCCCTTGGGCCTCAGTGTGTGCTGAACACTCCCCCAGTTCCTCCCCAAATCCCTGTGCAGCCCTGTGCATATGGAATTACTGTCCCCTATGAGAAAAGGGGACACTAAGGCCCAGGTGTCAAAGCCACACAACACTATCAGGTGCAGAGTGGGGCTGAAGATCAGGATGAGGTCACAGAAGGGAAGGGGAGGCTGGGCAGGTCCCATTCGATTCAGGCAGGTGAGAGGGAATCTACTTTGTCCGCAGAAGTGTCCCTGTGTCCCGGCCCTGGCTGTGAGGCTGGGAACTGTTCCTGGACCTCCTGGGCCCCGTGGGAACCTTGCTCCCGAAGCTGTGGGGTGGGCCAGCAACGTCGTCTGCGGGCATACCATCCCCCAGGGCCTGGTGGGCACTGGTGCCCTGACATCCTTACTGCCTACCAGGAGCACCGCTTCTGCAGCCTGCGTGCTTGCCCAGGTAAGCTGCCTGGGCCTTTCCCAGGCTCTGCCCATGGGAGGTCTCTGGCATCAGGGCCCCCTCCCAGGCACCACCTGCCAGAATGTGATACTTCCACATCTCACATGGAACCCTGGCCCAGACTCATGGGACATTTGGGACCCCCCTGACTGAGCTGACCCCTAATATAGATATTTTCTGTCCCACACAGTGCCTGGGGGCTGGTCGCACTGGAGCCCCTGGTCCTGGTGTGACCGCAGCTGTGGGGGGGGACAAACCTTGAGGAGCCGCAGATGCTCGAGTCCCCCACCCAAGAACGGCGGTGCTCCCTGTGTTGGGGAGAAGCACCACATCAGGCTCTGCAATTCTATGCCATGTGGTATGACAATGGTGACAGCCATCCCACCTCTAACTTCATCCCCACAAAACCGTGTGATGGAGTGGGGTGCAGGCTGCTCTCCCACTGGCCAGTTAAGAAAACTGAGCCCCATAGCATTAGACAGCTGGGTCTGGCCCGGGGCCTACCCTGAGGGACAGCTCCTCCTCTTAGCTCCCCCACCCACCATTCCTGTATAACCAGGTTGAGATTTTCAGGGGACTTGACACTGTTAGTCAGGTGCATACCTGGTGCTGTGGGATGTAGACAGGGCCAGGCAAGCCCCAGTGAGCCCTGTAGCCCACTCCCAGTCCTTCCAAGCATCAGTGCGAGCTGTAACTTGTCCGCCTGAGCTCACCAATCCTTTAGGAAGCCTCACTGACACTGATACCTCCTCCCCTCTGGGTGGACACCAGGGGGCTCTAAGTGGGAAGGTTGGCTTTTGGGATGCATGGATTCTTCCCAGCTTGCATTTATTGGGTACCGGGTTAGGTGCTGAGAACTCATAGGTAGGTAAGAGGAACTCTCTGGGTCTCACCAAGGACCTGGGTTTCCATGGGCACCTGCATGGGATGGGATGGGTCCCGCAGCCTCTGGGAGGTGAGGGGTACTCCACAGAAGGTAGAGGGAGGGTTTCTGAGCCCTGAGGCTCAGGAACCTCCTAACCCCAGCCCTCCTATCCATTCAGAGGCAGGCTGCCCAGCAGGCATGGAGGTGGTCACCTGTGCCAACCGCTGCCCCCGCCGCTGCTCAGACCTCCAGGAGGGAATTGTGTGTCAGGACAACCAGGCCTGCCAGCAGGGCTGCCGGTGCTATGAAGGTAGGTACTTCCTGGCCCTCAGGAATGTCAGCACAGCTCAGAGGAAAGGTAGGTGTGTTCTCAACCAGCCCTGAGGGCCACCTCTCCACAGGGTCCCTGGAGCAAGACGGCAGCTGTGTGCCCATCCAGCACTGTGAGTGCACAGATGCTCAGGGCCACAGCTGGGCCCCTGGGAGCCAGCACCAGAATGCCTGCAACAACTGCTCATGTCAGGCTGGGCAGCTCTCCTGCACGGTCCAGCCCTGCCCACCTCCCACCCACTGCGCCTGGAGCCGCTGGTCAGCCTGGAGTTCCTGCAGCCACTCATGTGGGCCTGGAGGGCAGCAGAGCCGCTTCCGGTATGGCGCTGAGTGAGGCTAGATACCACCACCACCACCACCACCACCACCACCCCTCCCTGCCTCACGGGGCCTCCCCTTCCTCTCTGACAAAAAGTGCCTGGGCCCTGCCCTCTCCAGTGACTTTGCATGACCCTGTGCCCTGGCCCAGTTCTGTCCCTAGTTACCCCCAGCCTTTTCTTAGCTACCTGCCATTCCCACCCTGGGGTTTTCCATTAGGTTGTCTCAGCAGGAGGCATGAGGTGATGGAAGCCTAGGCCATCTCTCACCTCCTTTTTCCCGTGCCCACCCAGATCCTCCACATCAGACTCATGGGCCCCGGAGTGTCGTGAGGAGCAGTCCCAGAGCCAACCCTGCCCTCAGCCCCCATGTCCGCCCCTGTGCCTGCAAGGTGCTCACCCCCGCCTCCTGGGGGACAGCTGGCTACAAGGGGAATGTTGGCAGTGGTAAGTGCCAGCCCGAGGGTGGCCGGGACCATCTTGCTGGAGAACAATATCCTGAGTCTGGGCTCCCCACAGCTCCTGCACCCCGGAGGGTGTGATCTGTGAGGACACTGCTGAGTGCACAGGTCAGGGACTCATCACAGCCCTCCTAACCCTCCTAAGCATGTGCCCTGCCTGCCATCTGCTCTGTCTCATGTCTCCCAATCCCCAACTACCAGCCCCTGGGCCATGAAGTTCCCACCCTGCCCTCTGGCCTTTGCTCCCTTGGCCTCCTCTAGTCTCACCTATGCCCTCCCACAGTGCCTGGGACTTGGATGCTGTGGTCCCCCTGGTCCAACTGCCCTGTCTCCTGTGGAGGAGGAAACCGGGTCCGCACCCGGGGATGTGTGGCCCCAACCCCTGGCCATGGGGCCCCAGCCTGCCCAGGTCCCAATACCCAGACCCAGTCCTGTGAGCAGCAGCCTTGCCTGGGACTGCTGGAGGCCTGCTCCTGGGGTCCATGGGGACCCTGTTCCCGCAGCTGCAGCCTGGGCCTGGCCTCCCGCCCTGGGTCCTGCCCCTGCCTGCTGGTGGAGGCAGATCCCACTTGCAATGGCACCTTCTCCCACCTGGACACCCAGGCCTGCTACTCAGGGCCCTGCCTGGGTGAGTGCGCATAAGGAGTGAAGCCCCTGCCCCTGTTTTCCTTTCTTGAGAAACTTAAGGAATAATAGATATATTTCTAGCTCCCAGGCAATCCCTCCAAATATAGCTATAACTCTTTCTGTGTCCCCCGACATTTTGCTCTATTTTCATTCTCCCACCATTTCTTCCCTTCGAAGCCCTTGGCAGGTAGAGGGAATCCAGTCAGCTGGACCTTTCTGGTTCCCTCAGTCCCCTCTTCTGTGCCATGCCAGGTCTCAGCAGGGCTGGGCTGAGTGGGGATGACAGGCGATGGGGAGTCCCAGCTGACACCCACCTCCTGTCCCTAGAGGAGTGTGTATGGAGCAGCTGGAGCAGTTGGACGCGCTGCTCTTGCCAGGTGTTGGTGCAGCAGCGGTACCGACACCAGAGCCCAGCGCCTGGCAGGGCTGGGGCAGGCACCCTCTGCACACGGCTGGATGGCCACTTCCGGCCTTGCCTCACCGGGAACTGCTCTGGTGAGGTGCCAGGAGTACAGGGACTTCCAGTTCCTCTCACAGACAATGTAGTGCCCCTGGGATGCCAGAACAGTTGCCACACCTGCATTGAGCCCTGCCCTGGCACCCAGCTACTCCCTGACCACCAGCTACTCTCTAGTCACAACTGTCCCCTGGCCCTCTTAACATGATTTTCCCACTCTGAGTGCACAGGTCAGGGACTCATCTGCTCTGTCTCATGTCTCCCAGGGACTCACTTTGGGCCTTTAGCTGCACTCCTGGACGTGTGTCTTGCCAACCTCCTGGTGCAGCCACCCCCATCTTTGCCCCTCTGTCTCCCAGCTGCCAGTCTCTGGAATATCTACCAGGCTCCTCACTCCTGGCTCCCCAAGGCCCATCCTGATCCTTCCCCAGGGGCACCCATCCAGATCCTTCCCTACCTACAAAGGCTGAGTAGGTGCAGGGAAGGGCACCAGTCTGTCCTGATATGTGGCAGGGGGCAGTCTTGTGTTCTCCCCAAGTGGCCTCAGTGAGACCATGCAGCGTGTGCTCTGAGCTTCAGGGGTGGGACATGTCCCTGGCTGTTCTTCCACTTGCCTGTCTCCCACCCCCCACAGAGGACAGCTGCCTGCCTCCCTTTGAGTTCCAGGCCTGCGGCTCCCCCTGCACCAGGCTTTGTGCCACATACCTGAGTGGGGAGCTCTGCCAGGACCTGCCGCCCTGTCAGCCTGGCTGCTACTGCCCCGAGGTGAGGGCTGTGGGCTGGGGCGACTCCCAAGAGGAAGGGTCTGCTATCTACACTCCCACTCCCCTCCCCTGCACAATGCCATGGTGACCCCACCACTTGCACAGTGTAGTCTCTTCCCAGCCTGTGTTCCACTCAGTACCACGCACGCATGTGCTCCTGCTGCAGCCTCCAAGGCTGGGTGTTGGGGGCGACAGAGTGGTCATCATATGGCCTGCCTGCCTCTCCTTCCACCCAGGGGCTGCTGGAGCAGGCTGGGGGCTGCGTTCCTCCAGAGCAGTGTGACTGCTGGCACACCTCAGGAGAGGGAGCCAGGGTGACCCTGGCCCCTGGGAACCGCCTTCGGCTGGGCTGTAAAGAGTGGTGAGTGGAGGGGGAGGGAGGCAGAATCTAGCCCAAAGAGTAGGGGCAGAACCCCCAGAGGCCTAGTTCAGCCTCTGGCAGAGTACCCCAAGATGCAGCTCCTCATCTGCCCAAAATAGGATCAGAGCTCAGATTGCCCCTGCATGAGCCCCCTGAAACTCTAGGCTGGGTCCTCCCCCACAGAGCCCATCCTGACCATTTCCTCCACAGTGAATGCCGGCATGGGGAGCTGCAGTGCACCAGCTGGGGCTGTCAAGGTAACCCTGGCCTGGAAGACAGTGGGCCCATTTGCCCAGACAGGGGGTTTCTGGGGCATTGAACTTTTAGTGCTAAGACCAGGACAGTGTCAGGCAAACCAGACAGTGGATCATCCTTCCCTGCTCTAACACTGTCACATCCCTTCCTGTCTCTGACCTGTCCTGGTCATGATTCCTGAGCCTTTCCTTGCCTGTCCACTAGGCCTTGAGTGAGGGGGGTCACTGGGAAGGGCACCCACCTACTACCTTTCTAGGTCTTCTGCCTCTGAGTGGCTGGTCCGAGTGGTCGCCCTGTGGGCCCTGCCTGCCCCCCAGCGCCCTGGCCCCTGCCTCCAGGACTGCCTTAGAGGAGCACTGGCTCCAGGGGCCAGCCAGCCTCTCCACGACTTTAGACACCCTGCTGGCTTCGGAGCAGCACCGCCACCGTCTCTGTCTGGATCCTGAAACGGGGAGTCCCTGGGCTGGGGATTCCCACTTTTGTACTGCATCCCTCAGCCAGCAACGCCTCTGTCCCGACCCTGCAGCCTGCCCTGGTAATGGGAAGGGACAGAGCCCACAAGTTAGGGGAGAGGCTGCAGTGTGGGTGGGACTGCAGCGTAGGTGGGGCCGCTGCAGAGCTCACTGCATCTGCTGGCCTCCTGCTTGCCTCTGGGACCTACAGATTTGAACTGCGATGGGGTCCAAGTGCAGCAAGAAAGAGGAAAAAGGGAGCCAAGTGGGCCTTAGGATAGCCAAAGTGTTTGCAGGGTGGAGCCCAAGGCTTTCAGTTGAGGCAGAAGGTGGGGCCTGGGTACTGACCCTATTTTATCACCCCAGACCCGTGCCAGTGGAGTCCTTGGGGGCCCTGGAGCCTCTGCCAGGTGTCCTGCAGTGGGGGTTTCCAGCTGCGCTGGAGAGAGGCAGGAGGGTCCCCTGGAGGAGACTGCAGGGGGCCATGGGCTCAGACTGAGAGCTGCAACACAGAGCCCTGCCCAGGTAACTCCTACTCCTGCATCTAGAGGGGCTGGGACTGGAACATCCAGAGATGGTACCTGAGGGGGTTGTTGCCTCTGTCCTGGAGGGGTACAGTGGAAGGAGGGGGATGTCTTGGAGGCCCAAGAGCATCCCAACAGACTCCTCCTTCTGGTCCCCAGGGGAGAGCTGTGAGGCCCAGGATACCGTGCCCACCCTTGATTGTGCCAACCAGTGCCCTCGCAGCTGTGCTGACCTCTGGGACCGCGTTCAGTGTCTGCAGGGACCCTGCCACCCAGGTAGCTGGCTGTCTCCACCACCTGGCAGATCTGGGGAAGCCTCCTTCCTCTGGGAAGGTCCCGGAGAGCGTGGTCTTAAGTAGGGAGGAAGGGAAGCTCAGACTGCTGGGTCATGAACTGCAGGGCAGGACAGTGGCTCCTTCGGCTACTTTCCGTAGCCAGCTTTGAGTGCTGTATGGAATGCAGCTTAGTCAAGACTACTGTATGCAGGACAATGCCCACAGGTGGCTGTGAGGGTTACCGGTGGTGCTCACACCTATGCAGGGCAGTGGGAGATATTGTGGATACCAGGGCTTGAACTTGATCTAGTTGGCAGAGGGATCCATCATGTAAGCCCTGCACAAGCACTGAACTTATTTGTCCTCCCCACCCCCACCCTCAGGCTGCCGCTGTCCCCCTGGCCAGCTAGTGCAGGATGGGCACTGTGTTCCCATCTCTTCATGTCGCTGTGGCCTCCCCAGTGCCAATGCCTCCTGGGAGCTGGCCCCCACTGAGGTGCTGCAGCTGGACTGCAAAAACTGGTATGACTGCCACTCATGGCCAAGCCAGGGTGGTAGCTTGGGCAGAGGCCTGGGGCAATTTGGAGACTATGGCAACTCTGGGGACCTCCTAGGGAGCTCAGGGCTTGAGCCCTTTCTGCATACCCCTATCCACAGCACCTGTGTTAATGGATCCCTGATGTGCTCACACCACGAGTGTCCAGTCTTTGGGGCTTGGTCAGCTTGGAGCAGTTGCTCAGCTCCCTGTGGTGGGGGCACCACAGAACGACATCGGAGCTGTAAGGGGGATCCTGGGGGGGCACTGTGCCAGGCCCAGGACACAGAGCAACAGAAGGAGTGTAACATGCAGCCCTGCTCTGGTGAGTACCCTGGGTGGCGGGCAGGTAGAAGTGGGGAGAGGAGGCCGATGGAGGCAGCCCCTTCCTTGGGAGTGGAAATACCAGGATGGAGGAGGGGCATGGAGGAGGCTAAGGTGGGAGGATTACTTGAGCTTAGGAGTCTAAAACCTGAGCAAGAGCAAGACCCAGTCTCTATTAAAAATAGAAAAACTAACTGGGTGTTGTGGCAGGTGCCTATAGTCCCAACTACTCAAAGGCTGAGACAAGAGGATGTCTTAAGCCTAAGAGTTTGAGGTTGCTTTGAGCTGTGATGTGATGGCACTCTACCAAGAGTGACAAAATGAAACACTGTCTCCAAAAAAAAAAATAATAATAATAATCAAAAGCCAGCTTACCATATTGGACTCTGTGCATTCAGACACATGGGCATGCCAGCCCCTGGACTCTCCCAGCCTCACTGGTGAGGACAGACCACCCACCAGACAGGGAGAGACAGGGCACAGTCTCTGGGTCTCTGACAAGCAGGTAACTCCAATAGGATAGAACTTTGGTGCCGAGAATAGAGAGGTTGGGTGGGCAGGATTGGTCAGAGAAGCCTTCCTGGAGGAGGTAGAACCTGGTTTGGGAGTGTGCGTTAGAGCAAAAGGTGAGTCTGGAGGTTGCTGCAGCCAAGGAGGGTGCATGTGAGAAGGGGAGGAGGAACATGAGGGGTGCCCAGCTTGGGAGGGGGAAACCCGGGGCTGACAGGAAAGGTGGGGTGGATGGTCTTCCTGGCAGAGTGTCCCCCTGGGGAAATGTGGCAGCAGGCAGCCCCCAGGGATCTGGGGCCCTGTGAGCAGACGTGCTGGGAGACCAACACCACAGAGACTCTGAGCAACTGCAGTGTCACCCAGGCCTCAGGCTGCGTGTGCCAGCCTGGGCACTTCCGCAGCCAGGCTGGCCCCTGTGTTCCTGCAGACCGCTGCGAGTGCTGGCACCTTGGCCAACCCCACCTGGTGAGACACCACACTTTCTCTGCTGCCATCACCCTTTCCTGACCCTGGGCCTCCCTATCTATTGAATTTGTACCTATGGGCTCAGCTGTCACACTAAAATGGTCTCTGGCCCCCAAAGTCCATCTCCCTCCTAAATTCCTTGTTGCCTAACTCCAGTCTAAGTCCATTTCCCCAGCTAGGTGCTCCCAGCCTGGGTTTGGGAATCTGGGACATTATTATAGAAAAGTTTACAAGTGGGAGAGACCAAGAGGAGGCTCCCCCTCTCTGCCTAGCCTGGATCTGAGTGGCAGGAGGCCTGTGAGAGCTGCCGCTGCCTTGGTGGGAAGACTGTCTGCAGCCAGCACTGCCCCCTCCTCACTTGTGCTCAGGTACACCCTGCGGCCCCACTGCCCTTTCAGGGTGTTCCCCAGGCTCCTTTCTGTGGTCCCCTAAGGCTAGTCTTGGCCTCTAGGCAGGCAGTACTGGTCTTGTTGTGTCACAGCCATCCTCCTAAGTAGGCCGGGACTCACTCCCTCTGCAGGGCGAGGTGATCATGCAGGAGCCAGGGAACTGTTGTTCCACTTGCCACCAGGAGACTCCAGGTACAGAGGGACCCTGGGAACCTCCTGCTGAGCCTCTCCCTAGTCTGGACCCTTCTCCCTAACTGCCCCACACCTGGTCTTTCAGCCTAGCATGAGCTGGCCTCTCTGGGTTTGCCTTCCATGAGGGGTCAGAGGAGTGAAGACCCCCAGCACTGTATTGTAGCACCTGGCCACCTATGCTCCAACATAATCCCCTTAGATTCAGACTCGGGGGGCGCGGTGGTGGAGCTGCCGGGGCGGGGGGCGGGGGGGCGGGGGCGCGGGGGGAGGGGCGGCGGCTGGGGGTGGGGGCGGGGGGTGGCTGCCTGCTGCTCTGTGGGCGCGAGTGGGGGGGGGGGGGGGGTGGTGGCGGGGAGGGG
>CAUYPK010159358.1:0-13518 GCA_963574355.1 Loris lydekkerianus | reverse complement strand
AAACAAAACCACTGTGAGATACCGTCTTACTTCAGTAAGAGTAGTCCACATCACAAAAATCACAAAAGTACAGATGTTGGCATGGATGTGGAGAAAAGGGAACACTTTTGCACTGCTGGTGGGAATGCAAGCTAGTATGTTCCTTTTGGAAAGAAGTTTGGAGAACACTCAGGGATCTAAATGTAGACCTGCAGTTTGGTCCTGCAATTCTTCTTCTAGAAGTATATCCAAAAGACCAAAAATTATTTGACAACTAAGATATTTGCACCAGATTGTTCATTGCAGCTCAATTCATAATTGCCAAGTCATAGAAGAAGCCCAAGTGCCCCTTGATCCATGAATGGATTGATAAATTATGATATATGTATACTGTGGAATACTATGCAGCATTAATCAAAGATGGAGACTTCTTTTATGTTTACAAGGATGGAACTGGAAAATATTCTTCTTAGTAAAATATGTCAGGAATGGAAAAAATAATATTCAATGTACTCAGTACTTCTTTGAAACCAATTTATAATCACTCACACTTTCATATAAAAGATGAATCACAACTATTGCCCAGAATGAAGAAGGAAAGGGGAGGAGGAGCAAGGAGGTGGTTGACAGAGGGAGGGTTAATGGTGGGTCCCCATCTATGGAGTATATTGCATGTATAAGTTGTATCTATGAGGTGTAGAACACAAATATCTTAACGCTGTAATAGGGTAAATGAGGTGAAGGCTATATTAATTAATACAACATAAGCACTCTAATTTGTACAAATAATGAACACATTGAATCCCACAATGGCATGAATATATTGATGATCTATATACAAATGACTTAATAATAATAAAAAAAAGACAGAGAGAGAATGAACAGGAAACTGCTACTAATGACCAAAGCAGGAACAATTTTAACAACAAAATAACTATCATAGTATTCATTGTATTTCAAAGAATAAATGAAATATTCATGAGTCTATACTGATATAAATAAATAATGGAAAAAAATGAATAAATAGGAGAGAAAATACAAATCTTTCTTATAGTAGAATTATAATAAATGTTGAAGGAATTAAGGAAATATAGTTACTATTACACAAAACTACAATAATAATTGTTTCAGGACAGATCTACTGATTGATGTTAAAATCAGTGGACGGAAGTTTAATTAGAAAAAGAATATTTTTATAGTCTCAATGTATCTCCCCTCAAATATTTAATAGTTACAAAGGGAAAATTACAGCAGAGAAAATCAGCAAACACCATCTTAACAGAGTGATCAGGGTTAACATCACTAGCAGTAGGACATACTAACATCATGTACCCTTTCATACAATATTTTGAGACAGGCACTTTACCTCTATAATATTCTTCCCAATTTGTATAACCTTAATTTAATTGTGAGAAAACATCAGAGAAAACCATATTGATGGATATTGTATAAAATAGCACTCTTCAAAAGTGTTCTGAGGAACTATCATAGATTAGAGGAGAGTAAGAAGACATGATAACTAAATTCACTATGGGATTCCGGATTGGGTCCTGGAACAGAAAAAAAGGGGGTGGGGGAAACTGGTGGATTCTAAATAAGACATGTGTTTTCATTAATGGTATTGCACCAAGGTTAATTTTTTTTTTTTTTTTTTTGGTTTTGGTACGTTTTCTATTATTATGTAAGATGTTAATATAAGGTAGTGGTGATTGATAGGTATACTGGGACTCTCTGTACTGGTTTTGTACCTTTTCTATAAATTTAAAATTATCTTAAAAATTTTTAAATATGTGTTTTTTAAAAAATTCTATGGTGTCTTATGAGCTTCTTGTGTCTTATGAACAGGACCACATAGATTAATAATTGAACTTTCAAAGACTTAACCTTATAGCAGACAGCCATATAGCTAGGATACTGTTAGTACCACTGCACTAAGAAGAGCCTGTAGCTTAGCATTTGCTTGAAATAATATTGCTGAAATCAGTCTTTGATGCTGGGTTGATTTTAAGATTATTTTGTTTTGTTTTCAAGTATTATGTCTTTCCTGGTGATAGATTGGTAAATGCAGATGTTTGAAATGATGTATATCTGATTAACTGCATGGGTATACTAATGTACAAACTTTTGATCTTTATTCTCTGCATTACCTAGGGTCGTTATGGCTGCTGTCGCTTTCTAAGAGATGGATATAAAACTCCTAAAGAGGTAGGTTTCTTTTCCCCAAAATGAACCCAAAGTAGAATGGTCACATCTTTCTGTAGCCTTATTCAGAGAAAATGCTTACCTCACTGATGATACTTATATAGAACATTAAATAGGATAGTAAAAACTGATGTTTGCTGTATTCATTGGGCTTAGCTGCCAAGTTCTCAATTTGTAGGCCTTTGTGAATTAATTAAAGTAGAAGAAGATGCAGTCTTTTCATCCCTTACGGTTGATTCATTTCATGAGAGAACTACTGATGGATGCCAAAATCAGTGGATGAAAGTTTTAAGCACAAATAATACTTGCATTGTCTCAAAGGATCTCTAAGTATTTATTAATAATAATTATAAAGGGAAAAATTATTCCATTTGTAGATATCTCTGGACCCCTTTCATCTTTTACAGTTGGTTAGTTCTAAATAGTGCTTGATCTTGAAAAGGTGTATTACTTTTGTTCTACTAGTCAAAACTTCTTGTAAATATCAGTGGGGAAAATTAAGTCTTATTAAAGTGTTGAATGGTCAATATGAAGTACTTCATTGGTAATGCTGATGTTGTTTAAGGCTTAGGTGGTTGTCAAGAGCTGTTATGATTTTTTTTTTTTTTTTTTTTAGTTTTAAAGCTGAAAATCTTCTGATATATTTCCTCTCTTCCACTTCATTCTTTAGCCCTGAATTTGACTTCTGTCCCTACCATTCTACAAAAATTATGTTCTGAAACATCATCATAAACTCATAAATGACCAATCCAATAGCCTTTTCTCAGTCCTTATTCTTCTTGACTTGTCTATAGTACATCACTGTTGTTATCTACCCTTAAATTTTCTTTTAATTCTTTTTCTATTTTAATTCTACAACATTACACTATACTCATTCTTCTATTTCTGTCCTTCCCTAGTGGTATTCTAAGGGTCTACCAAGATTATATTTTGGGGCAGTTTTGTTTAATTTACATAGTACTATTTCACAAAGCTTATCCGTAACTCTTACTTAATTTGTACCTCTATGAGGATGATTCCCAAACCCTCGTCTCTAGCTATCCTTCAAAACATTTCTTGTATGTTCTACTACTACCTCAAAGTTAACAAGTATAAAACCAAACTCAACTTTATTGCAGGCCAATTTTACTTCATACACCCTTTCTTTATGTCATTATTATCCCAATTCCACTAGTTAGAAGTCACATCATAGAGTACTTGCTAAGGGAGGTGAGTATGTGCATGCTTTACCTTCCTGACTACGTTCTCTGAAATAAACAATGAATAGTGAAAGACTGCATTATAATACTTCTGAACTAAAGATATGCATCTAACATCTGAGTGATAAGAAAGGCTTTGTTTATTGTGTTTTTCCAGGATCCCAATCGTCTGTACTATGAACCAGCTGAGCTGAAGCTATTTGAAAACATTGAGTGTGAATGGCCATTGTTCTGGACATACTTTATCCTTGATGGGGTCTTCACTGGTAACATAGAACAGGTAATGAGCTAGGGAGAGCTTTTTAGTAGGATATTCTAGTTACATCTTCTTTTAGTTAATGGCTATAACCAACACTGTGTCCAACTGGGTCTTTTTTAATACGGAAGAGACAGGGTGGTCTCCTAGAAACTAGTAGCTAAGGTTACTACGAGTTAGAAGATCTGAATCCTTCCTTCTTTCCTTCCTTCCTTTTTCTTCCTCCTTTTCCTCCTCCTCTTCTTCTTTCCCCTCTTTCTTTTCCTCTTATTTTCTTCTTATTCTTTTCTCCTCCTCCTCCTCCTTCTCCTTCTCATCCTTCCCTTTCCTTTTTCTCCTCCCCTTCCTCCTCCTCTTCAGATAAATACATGTTGCAAATGCAAGGTACAGTCAAGTTTGCTACAGTAAAACATGTGAATTCTTTAAAAATCACCATGCTATGCATATTTAAGAATTTAGAACTACAGAGCTGATGGGAAAATGGGGTAAGGGGCACAGTATGTAAAATGTAACACATAAAAAAATGATAGGAACCTAACAAAAGCAGTATCACAACTTTATGTATGTTAAATAGTTAAGAAATACATAAATATCATAATAGTTATGGTTTTTTTTTTTTACCTTGAAAAATACCCAGAGTTTGCTTGTAGAAATGTATGCCCATGCTCTCACCAGCTCATCCACCTGGCCCTCATTCCTACCAGCCTACATACAATCATAAAAGAGTAAGATAGGGGGGTAAAAAAGAGAAAAATGGAGGGAAAAATATAGAGCAGAGAGGTAAAATGAAAAATAGGGTGAGAGAAAGGAGGGGAGATGAAAAAGAGGGGAAGGCACATAGCTGCATAGGCAGAGTGGCCATCAGAAGGTTGCCAATTGTAAGTTATGAGGTGGTTAAAAGTTGGTTATCTGAAATTAGACAGAAAGTTGTAACAACAAATGTACATCAATCTGATTCCTTGTCCTTCTGAGACTTATGCATGTATGTGTGTTTAGTGTATTCTTACATGACTTTGTTCAGCTAAGCACCTTCTCAGTATGAAATTGCACAAATGTAAAATTAATATGATACCTAAGTTATTCCCTAATATGTGAACACATTGGAAGAAATTTGTATTTTTAAAATAAGTGTTATAGAAGAATTTATTGTATGTTTTTCCACCATAAATTACAGTTTTGTTTTACATTTTATTTATTGCTAAGGTGTTAAGCAAAGAACATAAATTTTATCACATAGAAACCTAATTTAGCAGGTAAAAATGCAGTTTTAAAACCAATACCTCCTAAAGTAAAGAAGTTGTACTTAAGGTATACATTGCGGATCAAAACAGGCCTTTGGCTATTGGGGCAGAATGGCTGAATAGAGGCAGCTGTCACCAGAAGTACTGAGCCAGGAGAAAAATTGGACTGAAGCGACCTCAGAGATGTTGAAATGGGAGGTTGAACATGAGGAAAAGAAATCCAGGCATTCAGCATCCCCACTGAGACAAATTGTGAAGCAAGAAAGAGAAAGGAAGAGAATAAGTATGGAGCTACAAAACTGAAGGTGCCTGGTGCCAAAGGGGAAGAGAGACCCCCACCCACGGGGCTTACCAAGGGCTCTCCACAAACAGCAAACAGAGAAATTGTCACTGTATGGAAGTGAACCATGAAGTCCCAGTTCTGCATCTAAGAATTTCCACCTCTGGCTCCCCATCCTGCATGGCACAGAAGTGAACAAATTTTCTCTTTGAAGCCTTGAGCCCACAACCAATCTCCCCTAAAAGTTTGCCCTCTGCAAAGACCAGCTTCCCAATACCCCAAGGCAGAGTGCTACCCCTGCCCAAACAGCCTGAAGGGTCTGCCTCACCTCAAGGCACCAGAAAGGTGAAGGAGCCCCCAACTGCAGAAGCAAGGGTTACAGAGTCTACTTTCTGTCTGACCACAACCAGCCATATTCCTAACTGGCCACGGTTTAGGTTTCCCCTGTCTTCTGGAGTGGCTCTGCATAGTGTCTGTGCCTGTCATCACCAGTTTCCCTTCTGCAGACTTGGAGAGACCCAGGCCTTGCCTCAGGCAACTCTGCCTTGGGGAGGTCCAAGAAGCAATCCACAGCACATCTATTTCCTCAGTTACAGGTGACAGCCATATCATATCCAGTCCATAGCCAGGAATCCAGGGAAAAATTACAGCTTTTTAAATTTACATAAGGGGCATTAACACTGAGGAGAAGGAGTAGTTTGGTATCCCAAAGCTTACCCATATCCAGCTGTAGGTGGTGGGGACTGGAGGGGTTCAGCTGGGATTTCAATCTATTACAGCAGGGTCTCCAGCAAAACAAACAAACAAACAAACAACAACAAAAAAAAAACAGCTCTTTAAAACTGGGTGGAGGGCAAACTGATACCAGGCCTGAAATGGTTCGTGCTAACTGGGACCAGCCCCCAGCTTAGGACCCTCACCAGGAGGTCTGCCCCCACCCCAGCTCTACCCCACCCAACTTGGAGAAAGGAAGGCCAGCCATCAGATACTCTCAGCTGTAGCCCGGAAAGGGAGCTATGTGAGGCTGTGAGGTAAGGGCCAGACATAAGCTCCAACTCATTTGAACAGGCAATGGTGAAGCAGTGGCAAGCTCCATATCTTGGGGCCTCCAGATCGGATTCCAGCCTGCCAGTTTTAAGTGGCAAATAGGTCCCTGGAGTGCTGATGAAGTGCCTTCAATTAGATTATATCTCAGTGACTATTTTGGAACAACTTAACATTACGGCTTAAAAAGTATAATAAATATATAAGTAAACTGAAAATTGACCTGGGGAGGAGCCAGGAGAAAAACTCTGGCATGAAAAATCAAAGCACATCAACCCCTCCAAGAGATTTCAAGGAAGATACAACTGAAAATACCATCTATAGAAAAATTGTTGAAATGGCAGAAATAGAATTCTGAATATGGATGGCAAATGAGATGAAGGAGGAGAAGATGGGAAAAGGAATTGAAGAAGAATTCTAAAAACTGTCTTGAGAAGTTAGTGAAATTAAAGCCAAAGTCACCAAGGATCTGGATATTATTAGGAAGAATATAGTAGAGCTTAAGGAATTGAAAGAGGCATTGAAGGAGTTTCAAAACACAGCTAAGAGTCTTAGCAGTAGAGTAGAACATGGAGAAGAAAGTATCTCAGAAGTAGAAGACAAACAAGGCTTTTGAACAAATCCAATCATCCAAAGAGGCATAAAAAATGAGAAGAAAAGCAGAGGTTTCCTTGAGAGAGTTTTGGCACTACTCTTAAAGACTGAACATTCCATTTATAAGGATCCTTGAAGGAAAAGAAAATGGTCCACATGGCATAGGAGCTCTACTTCAAGATATCATAGAGGAGAATTTTCCAAATATTGCAAGAGACCCAGAAGGTCAGATACTAGATAGTTTCAGAACCCCAGCTAGACTCTATCCAAACAAAGCAACTCCTAGTCACGTGGTAATTAACATGGCCAAAGTCAAAATGAAAGAGAAAATTCTGTAAGCAGACAGGTATAAGCAAATTCTTACCTACAAGGAGAAAAATATCAGGGTAACAGCAGACTTCTACACTGAGACTTTTCAAGCCAGAAGAGGGTGGCCATCTATCTTTTACCCTTTTTAAACAAAACAATTTTCAGCCCAGGATACTGTATCCTGCTAAAACTAAGCTTCATTTTGACAGAGAAATCAAACATTTCACAGACATGTAAACATTGAGGAAATTTGCAACAACAAGATAAGCACTACAGGAAGTACTCAGTCCCCTTCTTCACCTGACCAGCACAATGGACCACCAGCAAAGTAAACACACCCAGGAACTGAAGGACAAAACCTAGCTTTGACAATGGCATAAGGGATAAAACTAAGCAATGGGCCTCCACAAAAAAAGATGAACTGAACTCCACCATACTGACCAGTTCACTCAATAAATATGAACAGCTTGAATTCCTCACTGTAGAGGTACAGCCTGGGTGACTAGATAAAAAGATTCAAGCCAAATTTATGCTATTTTCAGGAAACATATCTAACTTCCAAGGATAAAACTGGACTCAGGGTGAAGGGATGGAAAGCTACTTTAGGCAAATGGAAATTAAAAGAAAGTAGAGGTTGCATATTTGCAGATATAATTGGATTTAAACCTACAAAAATAAGAAAAGACAAAAGTGGACACTATATACTGGTCAAGAGAAAAATACAACAAAAAAGACATTTCAGTCCTGAACATCTATGTACCCAACATAAATGCTCCCAGATGTATAAAATGCAACCTAATTGATTGCAACAATATGATATCCTGCAACTCCATAGTAATGGGAGATTTAAACACTCCTCTGAAAGAACTGGACAGATCTTCTAAGCAAAAACTAAATAAAGAAGCAATATGCTTAAATAAGACCCTACAACAAATGGGCTTAAGAGACATATACCAAACATTTCACCCTAATAAAATTGAATATAAATTCCTCTTGTCAACAGATCATCCTCCAAAATTGATCATGTCTTGGGGCACAAATCAAACATCAATAAATTTAAAAGGATAGAAATTATACCTTGTATCTTCTCTATCATGGAATAAAAGCGGAACTCAACTCCAAGGGAAATACTTAAACCCACATAAAGTAATGGAAAGTAAACAACCTTATGCTGAATGACAGCTGGGTCAAGGAGGAGATAAAGAATGACCTGGAAAAGGAAGAGCAATCCAATCCCAAATGCAGCAGGAGAAAAGAAATAACCAAAATTAGAGCAGAAATAAATGATTTGAGAAGACAAGTATCATTTGGAAAATCAGTGAAACAAAAATTTGGTTCTCTAAAAAAAAATGAATAAAATCAATAAACTCTTGACCAGAGAACTAGAAATAGAAAAGTAAGATCTCTAATAACCTCAATCAGAAATGAAAAAGGAGAAATAACAGCAGATACCACAGAGATACAGAAGATCATCAATGATTACTACAAAAAAACTCTATGCACAGGTGCTTGTTTCAGTAGCACATATACTAAAATTGGAATGATATAGAGATTAGCATGGCCCCTGCACAAGGATGACACACAAATTTGTGAGGTGTTCCATATTAAAAACAAAAAACAAAAACTATGCACAGAAACTTGAAAACATGGAGAAAATAAACCAATACCTGGAATCACACCACCTTTCAAAACTCAACCAGATAGAATTACAAATTTTCAGTAAACCAAATTGTATTTGCAATCATATCAAGCACAGAAATTACAACAACAATTAAAACTCTTTCAAAAAATAAAAGTCCTAGAGCACATGGTTTCACATGAGAAGTTTACCAAACTTTTAAAGAAGAACTAGTGCCTATACTGCAGAACTTATTCCAAAATATAGAGAAGGAAGAAATCCTCCCCAACTCATTCTATGAAGGAAGTATCACCCTATGGGTAAACCAGGAAAGGACCCAACAAAAAAGAAAACTACAGACCAATATCATTAATGGAATGTGATGCAAAAATATTCAGTAAGATCTTAGCAAACATAATACAGCTACATGTTAAAAAATATGTATCATGATCAAGAGGGCTTTATCCCAGGGAGCAAGGTTGGTTCAACATATGTAAATCTATAAATGTAATTCACTGCATAAATTGAACCAAAAACAAAGACCATAAGATCTTCTACTTGCAGAAAAATCATTCTACAAAATTCACCATTCTTTTCTTACAAGAGCCCTTAAATAATAGGCATAGATGGGACATTTCATAAACTGATACAGGCCATTTAAAACAAACCCACAGCCAATATCATATCGAATGGAGTAAAACTGAAAGCATTTTCACTCAGAAATGGAACCAGGCAAGGATGTCCACTGTTGCCACTGCTATTCAAAATAGTTCTGGAAATTCTAACCAATGCAATCAGGCAAGAGAAGGATTATCAAAGGTATTCAAATAGGGGCAGAGAAAGTTAAACTTGCTCTTTGTGGATGATATGATCTTATACTAGGAAAACCCCAGTATCTCAACTATAAAGTTCCTGAAAGTGACCAAGGAATACAATAATGTCTCAGGATACAAAATTCATGTCCACAAATCAATAGCCTTTATATGCTCCAATAATAGTCAAGCTGACAATAAAATAAAAAAGTTTGGTTTTATATAATACCCTTCACAGTGCCTTTGAAGAAAATGAAATACTTGGGAATATACCCAACAAAGGATGTGAAGGATTTCTATAAAGGGAATTATGAAACCCTGAGAGAAGAAATAGCAGAAGATGTTAACAAATGGAAGAATATACCATGCTCATGGCTGCAAAGAATCAACATTGTTAAAATGTCCTTATTACTCACAGCGATCTACAGATTTAATGCAATACCCATCAAAGCACAAACATCATACTTTGAAGAATTTTTAAAAAATAATACTTCATTTTATATTGAACCAGAAAAAACAACAACAGCAACAACAACGAATAGCCAATGCAATTCTATGAAACAAAAATATATCTGGAGGCATTGTGTTACCAGACTTCAGATTATCCTACAAATCTATAGTGATCAAAACAGCATGATCCTGGCACAAAAATAGAGATATAGATCTATGGAATGGAACAGAGAGCCTAGAGAGGAACTTAGCCATATATCACAATCTGATCTTTGATAAAGCAAACAAAAGTGTACCCTAGGGAAAAGAATCCCTGTTTAATGGTGCCGGGAGAACTGGTTAACCACAGGTAGAAGACTAAAGCTGGACCTTCACCTCTCACCACTGACAAAAATTGACTCTTGCTAGATAAAACACTTAAATTTAAGACACAAAATAATAAGAAATATAGAAGAAAGTTTGGGAAAAACTCTTGATGCTATCAGCCTGGAAAAAGATTTTATCAAGAAGACTGACTCTCTTGGCAATTGCAGTGATATCAAGAATAAATAAGTGGGACTTGATCAAGATAAATAGCTTCTCTACAGCCAAGGATAAAGCAACTAAAACCAAACAGGCTTCAGAATGGGAGAAGATATTTGCATGGTATGAATCTGACAATGGACTGGTAACAAGAATCTATAGAGAACTGAAGCTAATCAACAAGAAAAGAGTAAACAATCCCATTTATAAGGGGGCAAGAAAATTGCACAGAAACATCTCTGAAGACACAGATGAATGGCCAAAAACACATGAAAAAATGCTCATTGTCCTTAATAATCAGAGAAATGCAGATCAAAACCACTCTGACATATCACCTAACCCCTGTGAGAATAGCCACAAAATCCCAAAGCTGCAGATGCTGGCATGGATATGGAGAAAAAAGAACACTTTTACACTGCTGGTGATATTGCAAACTAATATAGATGCTATGGAAAGATGTATGGAGTATCTTCAAAGTTCTAAAGTAGACCTTCCTTTTGATCCTGCAATCCTATTACTCGATATCTACCCAGAAGAAAAGAAATCATTTTATCAAAAGGCCACTTGCTCTGGAATGTTTATTGCAGCTCAGTTCACAATTGCCAAGACATGAAAGCAACCCAAGTGCTCATCAACCCATGAATGTATTAATAAACTGTGGTATATTTATAGTATGGAATACTATTCAGCTATAAAAAAAATAAGGAGACTTTACATCTTTTGTATTAACCTGGATGGAGTTGAAGTACATTTTTTTTAATAAAGTATCATAAGAATGGAAAAGTAAGTATTCAGTGTGCTCAATGCTAGTATGAAAACAATAGATAAACAACTACAAGCCCACATGAGAGACAAACACATGTATATTCAAGTGGAGGAATGGGGAGAGGGGAAAGGGGAGAAGGAGGGAATTGGAAGCTCTTACATCAGTCACAAGGTAAGTGTATACAGCACATTCCCTAGATGTAGGGCTCAACTACAACCTGAATTTTACCTTAGAAATGCAAACACTGTAACCTCATCATTTGTACCCTCTTATTAATCTGAAATAAAAATAAAATAACAAGCCTTTGAAGGCAGTCTGATTTGGGCTGTATTCTTTATCCAGTCATGTACTTGGTCTGTGATCATCCACCAATTCACAACCTCTTTGAGCCTTAATTTCCCTGTAAAAAGGGCTTTAATTACACAAATCTCCCAAGAGGGTTATTAGTATTAAATGCATTATACTATGCAAAACTCCTAACATAATATTTGTCCTATGGAAGAATTTAGTAAGTGCTATATCCCTTTCCTTTTCCTTTTACTAGGTGAATAAGCTCTTTTGAAACAGGACCTTCTTTGGTTACAAAATGCTCCAAGGGAGAATGGAACTTTCTATAAGGTTTTCTCCCCCTGCCTTTCTTTGATCTGCAGGTTCAAGAGTATAGAGAGGCTCTGGAAACAGTCCTTATCAAGGGTAAAAATGGAGTGCCACTTCTGCCAGAGCTGTACAGTGTTCCTCCTGACAGGGTGAGTTGGACAGTATTGTAACATGCAGCTGATAGAAAAGGAGCAATACCTTCATAGGACTGCCTCATATGGGTCAAATAATTTTCTGTTTTTATTTCAGGTTACTATAGTCAAATAATTTTAATCTTGTTATTTTAATATTATCTTTATGTAGAAGACAACAGAAATGTGATTTTATTCCTTTAAAAATAAATTGTAAAGCAGCCTCAATTATGGCATTGTTGTACAGCAAAACAAGAACAAAAATCAAACCTTAATGTTGAGAATGATGTGGAGATCAGTAGGTAGAACTAGAGTGATGTTCTGTGTGAGCTCTCAGAATTTAGTGTTCTATGCTTTCAGGCCAGTAATCCATGATTATTTAAATAGATCAGGTTTGGAGAATCCTGTCTTCATTTTCCCAAAATGCCAGCCAGGTGTACTATGGTTCTTCTTTTGCATTGCAAAAGAGCATTAGACATGGAAGAGATATACTCTTTCTTTCTGGTAGGGGTAGGTGGGATAAGCTCCTAGCAACGTTAGCAGCATTAGAGCTTGTTAGAAATAGATTTCAGGTCCTACTTCATATCTTCTCAATCAGAATCTGCATTTTAACAAGATCCTCAGGTGATTTGTTTGCTTTCAACAGTCTGAGGAGCACTGTCTAATAGTGCTTGACTTTTCAGTGCATTGCATATGTGACTGCAAGGAGTATGAATCATAATCCAGACTCAGTCTTTTTAATTATCTAAATCTACTATAACTCATCATCTACCTTCTTCATCTTTCCTTTTAGGTTGATGAAGAATATCAAAACCCTCACAGTGTGGACCGAGTTTCCATGGGGAAGTTGCCTCATATGTGGGGTCAGTCTCTATATATTTTAGGAAGCTTGATGGCAGAGGTAAGAGAAATCTTAAAGGCTATCCCAGTTTTTTCTGCCTTAGTCACCATGAATCAGATTCATGAGGAGCTTATTAAAGCTGAAGGATGTCTTTTGCCTTTTGCAGTTTGCCTTAATTATTACAGTCTTTCCTCTAGGTCCTCAGAAGGGGGAGCATGGTCAACACTCAACAAAAGTCTTTTGCTCCTTGCAACCATGTCCCTCATACTGCCCAGGTCTCCCTTATTTGGCACTGTACTTGAAGTTGCTGATGAAACAGGGCCTACATCTTTCCCTTTCAAAACTCTTCTTAGTACCTTGCCTGGTGATGAATGTGATTGAGCTTAGCTAGTTAATTTCTGATAATGGACTGAGTACTAGCCTTTTGAAGCAACATGTTTCATTATTTAATTGAATTAACTGATAATTTTAGGTACCATGGCAAGTGATTAAGAACATCATGATTTTTGTTGATCTGGTTGGGGTTTTTTGGTTTGTTTTTTGAATTTATTTATTTTTTTTTATTGTGGAGAAGGGGCAGGGAAAGAAGGCGGGGGAAGAGGTGAGTGACAGGGTCGGGCCAGTGGCATGGTACCACATTGGCTGTATCTAGGTAGAGGCAGTTTCAGGCCGGGCCT
>CAUYPK010159357.1:0-21151 GCA_963574355.1 Loris lydekkerianus | reverse complement strand
TTGCACTAGACTGTTTATTGCAGCTCAATTCACAATCGCCAAAATGTGGAAACAGCCTACATGCCCACCAACCCAGGAATGAATTAACAAGCTGTGGTATATGTACACCATGGAATACTATTCAGCCATTAAAAAAAATGGGGACTTTACAGCCTTTGTATTAACCTGGATGGAAGTGGAACACATTATTCTAAGTAAAGCATCACAAGAATGGAGAAGCATGAATCCTATGTACTCAATTTTGATATAAGGACAATTAATGACAATTAAATGAATTAAGTATTTCAGTATATAAACACACCAAATACTTCTTACAACCAATCCCTTTCTGATAGACATTTAGGCCATTTCCATTTCTTGTATCATATGCAGTGGTAAGACATCTTTGTAACTAAACATTTACATTGTGAACTATTTCCTAATAATATTCCTTATTTATTTCTAAATGTAAAATTTCATTTGAATGTTAACATCAAACACTTTAAATGGTGGGAGAAAGGATTCACCTGTTAGCAATCTGCCAGATATCAAATTTATTTATTTATTTATTTATTTATTGAGACAGAGCCTCAAGCTGTCACCCTGGGTAGAGTGCTGTGTTATCACAGCTCACAGCAACCTTCAACTCCTGGGCTCAAGCGATTCTCCTGTCTCTGCCTCCCAAGTAGCTGGGGCTACAGGCGCCCACCACAACGCCTGGCTAAGTTTCGGTTGCAGCCATCATTGTTGTTTGGTGGGCCCAGGCTGAATTCGAACCTGCCAGCTCAGGTGTATGTGGCTGGTGCCTTAGCTGCTTGAGCCACAGGCGCTGAGCCTGATATCAAATTTTTTTTATTCTTTTGCACGTTAATGGGTAAAATGTTATTTTACTATAACTTTATTTGAAGCCTAGTTGAGTGCGTAAGTTTCCCTTTAGACTTACTAGACCTTGTATTTTTTTTTTTTTTTGAAACTAGAGTCTTACTTGGTTGCCCTGGGGTTGAGTGCTGTGGTATGTCATAGCTCACAGCAACTTCAAACTCTTGGGCTCAAGTGATCCTCTTGTCTGTCTCCCAAGTAATTGGGACTACGGGTGCTTGTCACAACGCCCAGCTAGTTTTCCTATTTTTAGTAGAGATGGGGTCTCATTTTGCTCAAGCTGGTCTTGAACTCCTGAGCTCAAGTGATCTGCACACCTCAGCCTCCCAGAGTGCTAGGATTACAGGCATGACCCACTGTGCCCAACCCCTTACATTCTTTTTTATTTTTTTTTGTGATAGGGTCTTGCTCTGCTGCCCAGGCAGAGTGCAGTGGCATCACAGCTCACTGCAACTTCAAACTCTTGGGCTAAGTTATCCTGCCTCAGCCTCAAAGTAGCTAGGACGTTGTCACATGCCACCCCACCCAGATAATTTTTCTGTTTTTTTTTTTTGTGTGTGTGGAGATGGGGTCTCTATCAGTGTGGTCTCCAACTCCTGACCTCAAGCAAACCTCCTGCTTGAGCCTCCTGAGTGCTAGGATGTGAGCCACTGCAACTGGCCTGTGTGCATTCTTCAGTGAGTTGCCTGTTAAGTCTTTTGCCTGTTGTTAATGAGGTATTTATCTTTTTCTTTTTTTTTCGGTTGTAGTTGTCATTGTTTAGCGGCCCAGGCCAGGCTTGAACCCGCCACTCTTGGTGAATGTGGCCGACACCCTACCCACTGAGCTACAGGCGCCACCATTACCTTTTTCCTAATCACTGTTTATAAGAACAATCTATAAAGTTATTATTAGTGCTATGTTTTTCCATTTGTCAAATGTCTTTTAGTTGGTTAAATGGGTTTTAATGGTAAATGCCTACTGGTGTATTTGTTGTCAGTCCTTATTTTGGATTTTGCTATCTCTAAAAAATACATCAGATATGAATAATTTTACTGATGTGATTTGTTTTGGTCTCTATTCTTTATTCACAGTGGCTTAGAGGTAGATACAAATTTTAAGCTGTATCATTAATTATGGAACCGGTCTGTATCTTAGTTTACTAATCTATGAAATGGGTAGAATTGTAGAATTAATTTTCACTCCCTAAAGATGCTGAGAGGCTTAAATAACATATGCAAGGTAGTTAATTCTACTCTTTTTTTTTTTTTTTTTTTTTTGAGACAGAGTCTCACTTTGCTGCCCTTGGTAGAGTGCTGTGGTGTCCTAACTCACAACCACCTCTAACTCCTGGGCTCAAGCAACTCTCTTGCCTGAGCCTCTCAAGTAGCTGGGACTATAGGTGCCTGCCACAATGCTTGGCTATTTTTAAAGATGGAGTCTTGCTCTTGCTAAGGTTGGTCTGGAACCCATTAGTTCAGGCAATCCACCTGCCTCGGCCTCCCAGAGTGTTAGGATAATTCCAGTTTCTGGTACATGGTAAATACTCACAAATTTTCCAATTTCAAAGTAATACTCCCTAAGTCATTACCACAATAGCTGGCTGTTTTCAGAATTAGTTCTAACCTTTTCTTCTAGGAATGGTGTATTAACGGGAAAACAGGACCAGAAATGCCGTAGTAGTTCTCCAACAGCTACATACAAGTGTTTCAATTCAGACTGAATATCATTTGGCACCATCTCTGCAAAAGAAGGACATAGTCCATAGGGTCAAACTATTTTCACACGTGTGTAGTTTCTGGAAAAAATGAGCCCTCCAAGAAAAACTTGAACATGTACTCTTTGCTATTGCCAAACCAGCATGTGCTATTTTAAGTAAATTATGAATTTTGTGGATGAGCGATCATAGAATTTGAAAACCCATGGGATTTTGGAGAAACTTTCAAGTTTCCCTTTATTCTAAGAAGCATTTAGTATAACATTAGGGAGACTAGTAAGGTGCCTCTATTTGTAATATTGTGACAATTCTGAAACCTAATCTTTTCAGAATCTGAATGCATAAAAACAAATCTATAGAACAAAAATCCCAGAAACAATACAAAGAAAAACCAATAACACTTTAGCATTCCTTCTGCCTTGCTCTTTGGAGCTTATTTGAGCAAAGAGGTAGTAGTAAGTAGAAGGCAGCCCAGTACATACGATTTATGGCTTGCTGTGCTCCTCCCTGCATAAGTGCTCCTCCAGGTGACAGTGCTGCAATGGTACTGCTGGCGGCACTACTTGAGAGAACCTGGAAGAAATGAAGACACAGAAAATGGCTTTCCTCCTTTTTCACTACCTTTCGTAATACTTAACATTTCGGTTTTATAACAAAAGGTCAAGCATTCATTTCTATATAAATATTACATCATTTATATCAACAGTAATCAGAGCAAACTACTGGAAACAAAGAAAATACCCACCAATCTTGCAGGAATACCATGTAAGTCCATAGGAATTGCAAAAATCACAAGCTATTGCCGAACATGAGTTGTATTCATCTTTTTTATAGTTTTTTCCTTTCTGAAACCCCCCCCCCCCCCTTTTTTTGCAGTTTTTAGTCAGGTCTGGGTTTGAACCTGCCACCTCCAGCATATGGTGCCTGCACTCTACCCCTTTGAGCCACAGGCACTGCCCTCTTAAACACTTTCTTAAGCACTAACTCAATTTAATCTGTCAATTCACCAGTGAAAGTAACACTGAATTTAAGAAAGAAAACAACATGTTAAAATATATCCTTAAAAGAAGCTGGGGGGTAGGGGGGAATCAACAGAGTGGAAATGTATCAATTATTTGGAAGAGAACAGCCAAAAAGGAGAAAAATAATTTCCCCATTATATCAGAACCATTTAGAGGCATAAATGAGTGCCTAACAAGTGCCAAGCACTGCAGCTACAGAGAGAAAAACTCATTTCTTAAACAGCTCAAGTACAGGGTTAGCATGTCTAATTTTCTTTTTATCAAGAGCGAGCCTCGCTTGTCTGAGATAGAGTACTGTGCCTCAGACTAGCTCACAACAACCTCTAACTCCTGGACTGAAGTGATTCTTCTGTCTTAGCTTCCCAAGTGGTTGGAACTACAGGCATATGCCACCATGCCTGGCTATTTTTTACAGAGTCTGGGGCTTGCTTTCTTCAGGCAAGTATCTGATTTTCCAATGAAGTTTTTATGAGTAGAAATCCATGAGTGAATGGATTAAAAAGTATTTATTAGCTTGGTATAAAAGTACAGCATGAGACCACTGTAAGGCAAGGGTACATGGGAGCTCATGTTATTCCTACTTCTTTTTTGTAAGAAATTTCATCATTTGATCAGCTTCAATGATTTTTGCTGAACTTGCTAACTCTCTATTGGGTCTTTCAGACTTAAAACCAGGTATCTCAGATAATGACATAACTTTCTTTTTGAGGGAAAGAGAGAAAGGAATAAAGCTAAATACAGAAGGTGCCAAAAACGCACATACATTTTAAAGTGATGCTATCTATGTGTTATTTTTCAAAGTTGAATTGAATTATGGTAGCAATGTGTAGTATGATATTCACTCAAAAGATAGTATTAATCAAATGAATGCTAGTATCATCATGCAACAGGTAGGATGTTTAAAGAAAATAGTGGAAGGACAGCTGTCATTTGAGGGTACCAAGACCATTTTGAAGAGGTACTCAAATTGGAGAATGTTGTAGAAGTACAACAGTGGAGGTGTGAGTATGCAACAGAACCTCCAACATGACTAACAAATGCATGCATTTGTATTAAGTTTGAGATGCATGGTACTGCATATGATGTGCACAAGGGAAAATCTGGAAGGCCTGACAATTTTGCTCAAGCAGTGGTTAGCTGTAATGAGAAGTGTCTGCATGCTAATGGTAACCACTTTGAGCATCTCTTATAATCGCAGAGGAAAACATGTATTCATCTTTTTTATTTTTATTTTTTTTGAGACAAAAGTCTCATTTTGTCACCCTTGTTAGAGGGCTGTGGTGTCATAGCTCACAGCAACCTCCAGCTCCTGGGCTTAGGCAATTCTATTGCCTCAGCCTCCCAAGTAGCTGGGACTACAGGCGCCTGCCACAACACCCAGGTATTTTTTTGTTGCAGTGTGGCTGGGGCCAGGTTTGAACCTGCCACCCTCAGTATATGGGGCCTGAACCCTACTCACTGAGCCACAGGCACTGCCTGTTGTATTCATCTTTTTAATATATTTTTTTCCTTTCTTAAAAATCTGTATACATTTTTTGGGCACCCGCTGTGTATAATACTATAGCTTAAAAAAGTATTATAACATGAGGGCTAGGTGCAGCGGCTCACGCCTTTAATCCCAACACTTCAGGAGGCCCCGGTAGGTAGACTGCTTGAGGCAAAGGTAGGTGGTAGTCTGAAATCAGTCTGGACAACAAAGTGAGGCTCCATCTCCACAAAACATAAAAAGTTACCCAGGCCTGCAGGCACTTCCATCTAGTTCCAGCTATTCAGGAGGCTAAGACTGGAGGATTGCTTGAGCCCAGGAGTTTGAAGCTGTACTGAGCTGTGGTAATGCCACTGGACTGCAGCCTGGGCAAAAGAATTAAAACTTTAAGAAAAAAAAAAAGGAATGTGGGTCTATTTGGGCCCAAAGGCCAGATGCTAGACAGTTACAATCTGGATGGATACAAGTGGTCAAATAATCCCAAGATTGTTATGTGTGCATTTTTTATGTGTATACATTTCTTGACTTAGCCAAAGGGATGATGAAACCAGTAGCAATAAAACCCCAATAGAAATGAGTATACCTAGTGTCCAGATCTTGGTTTCTAAATCCACTGAGAACTAAAGAAGACGATTTCGTGGCTGGGGTAGGAAAATACAAGATGAGCCTGGAATATCTATAATTGTGCCATAAAGAAAGGGAAGAGGTAAAAGAAAAATAGGGACATTGTCAGAGACACAGGAGCTAGTGGGAAAGGTGTAGGAAAGCTTTGACTACAAAGACGATGGGAACATTTTCTGGGGCGACAGAACCATTTTCTTTTCATTTTGATTGTGCTGGTAGTTACATACTGTGTTTATCAAATTTTATAGAACAGTAGACTTAGGCTCGGCACCTGTAGCTCAAGTGGCTAGGGTGCCAGCCACATACACCAGATCTGGCGGGTTGGAATCCAGCCCGGGCCTGCCAAACGACAATGACACCTTTAACAATGCAGATTCTATCTTAACCAGGTGATCAAAGTTAATATAACAAGTTAGGGCATACACAAATCGTATGTCTCTTGATATAATTGCAGTGAGGATGACAAAACATCACTTCCTTAGTATTCCTAGAAAAAGTGCTTAATGTGAATCTAGTCAGAAGGAAACTAGAGAAACTTAGGTTGAGGGTATTCTATAATGTCAAGGTCATGAAAGACATAGAATGACTGAAAAATCATTCCATTTTAAAGCAGACTACAGAGATATGAGAATTAAATACAACTCATGAACCTGGGTTGGCTGCTGGCCCCAAAACACTAGCTGTACAAATGATAAAATTTTAGTTAATATCTGTAGGTTAAATAATAAGGTTATCAGTGTTAATTTATGAATTGTATAACTGTACCATGTTAACTACAGAATGCCTTAGCTTTTTGGAAATATACATTGTAATATTCAGGGGTAAGGGGATTCTATTATGTCTGTAACCTACTCTCAAAACGGCTAAAAAAACATTTTTTTGCGATTTTCAGTAAACCTGAGATTACTTCAAAATCAAAAGTAAAAAAGTCAGTTGTGATATATGACAAGCAATATACTATATAGGTATGTTCTCAGTGCTTATGAAAACAGAGAAAAGAAAAAACCCCTAATTCTGCATGTTGGGGACTGCTTTACGAAGGCAATAAAATCATAGCTGAGTTTGAATAATTTTTAGTTTCTCAAGGACAGAAAGGACTAAGGCTGTTCTAAGAATAGACAAAGGATGAGTGAAAGCACAGGGAGCACAAAGGAGATGATGTGATTAAAAGACTCTGGACAGCTTAGTGTGTTAGGATGGAGAACAGAAAGCTTGGCCACATGTGGAAGAAACTGACGGAAACAGCTGAAGAGGGGACTGGGGAAATGGGCAGCAGACTGTGGAGTCTTGCATGCCAGACTAGGCATTCAGACTGTTACTATGGCAATGAAGGGAGGCAGTGAAGGTTTTTAAAGCTGGAGCGTGATGAGACAGCATTTTAGAAATGTAACTTACAGTAGCATTGTGGAAATTAATCAGTTTTGCTTAAACAAAAGTAATGGAGTTAAGACATATTCTTGAAGGACTAACAGAATCTGGAGATCAACTTAAGTATGAATGGTAAGAAAAATGAAGAATAATGAGCTTTGTTTTATTTATGAATACATTTATATATATATTCATTCTAAGTTGGAGGCCATACAGTACATAACACAGAATCATATCAGAAGGAATTTGGAACTCTGGAAGATTTTGCCAATAAAAAACGAGTATATAGGATGGCATCTGTGGCTTAAAGGAGTAGGGCGTCATCCCCATATGCAGGAGGTGGCAGGTTCAAACCCAGCCCCGGCCAAAAACTGCAAAAAAAAAAAAACCCAAAACAAACAAAAAACCCTGAGTATATAGGGCAGCGCTAGCAGCTCAGTGGGTAGGGCGCTGGCCACATGCACTGAGGCTTGCGGGTTCGAACCCGGGTCCAGGCTAGCTAAAAAAACAACAATGACAACTGGAACAACAACAATAAAAACAGCCTGGCATTGTGGTGGGCGCCTGTAGTTACTTGGGAGGCTGAGGCAAGAGAATCACTTTAGACCAAGAGTTTGAGGTTGCTGTGAGCTGTGACGCCACAGCACTCTACCCAGGGTGACAGCTTGAGACTCTGTCTCAAAACAAAAAAACCAAGTACATAAAAGGAAAAAGATTAGCAACCACAAAACCCATTAACTTTTTTTAAAAGATGCTACGAGAACATTTCAAACACCATTTCTCCCTACCTCTTGACTTTTTCAATTTATTTAGCAGATATATATTCTTAAGCCCAATTGAAATATTAGTTGTAGTTTGACTGGTTGTGCTCATAAACAGGAAGTAACTATGGAAATTCTGATCTTTAAACAAGTTACCCACCTGAGTTAACCTGGGTGTATAAGCTTCCATTTCTTGTCTAATACTTTGAAAAGAATTAATAATATCCTGACTTGTTGCATACTGTAGTGACTGGATTGGAGTTGGACCATGGTAATACCTGAGGGTTAGCACAAAAGAAATTACTAATTATACATGGTAACAATGCCCAGTATTTATCAACATTTTAGCATTGAGTACAAAATATCCCTTGAGGCAAAAAGTGATACAACACGTTCAGTAAAACAAACAAACAATTTAATTCCCATAAGGGCAATAAGAAAGAAACAGCACAAAGATCCAAAATTTATTTTCTTGGCTTTTGATCGTTTAGAATGCTTTCCTGAGATCCTTAAATTAAAAAAAAAAAAAAAAAAGGCATATTTACTTTAATGGCAATAATGGGATTAGAAATAAGTGCTATAACCAGAATATACTTTGAAATTGTGTTACATTAACTGTTCTGTTTAATATCGACCATACTTACCTATCTGACTTCTTGAGATTCAGTGCAATCGTTTTTACAGAATTATTTTTTGCCAGGTCTTCATATTCAATGGACTCCTGTAACTTCGCCTATTAACACAGTACTTCTTGTCAGTAACTTATTATACAAGTTAACGAACATGACTGAAAAATGAAACTGCACATATAGTAAAAAAATGAAGACTTCTCACCATGAGCATCACTTCCTGGAAAGGATTGTCTTAGAAATGGCTGACATAATTTTCTCAACAACCCCTCACAGAGTACCTGTTTTCCTACATTCTGACCATATGATTAGTGTGACTGAACTTTTAATTTTTGCCAATCTGGTAGATTAAAATTTATACTTTATTGTCCCCCCCCAAATTAATTACTTGTTCATGCTTTCTTATATTTTTCTATTGAGTAAAGACATTTTTTTGAATATTAGGAAAATTGCCTTTTATTATGTGTGTTGTAAATATTTTCTCTTCTATTTTGGTGTTTTTGGTTTTAATTATAAAAGTTACTTTTATAATTATAACTTCTAACATCATCTGTAGAATAATCTGTCTTTTCCCACTGATTCTGCAATGCCATGTATATTATTATGTAACACTTTATTATGAAAAAGGCTTTGTGGCCCAGCACAGTGGCTCACACCTGTAACCCTAGCACTTTGGGAGGACAAGGCAGTGGATTGCTTGAGCTCAGGAGTTCAAGACAAGGCTGAGCAAGAGCGAGACCCTGTCTCTACTAAAAACAGAAAAACTAGCCAAGTGTCATGGCGAATGCCTGTAGTCCCAGCTACTTGGAGGCTAAGGCCAGATGATTACTTGAGCCCAAGAGTTTCAGGCTGCTGTGAGTTATGAAAGCATAGCATTTTACCCAGGGTGATGGAGTGAGAATGTCTTTAAAAAAAAAAAAAAAGGCTTTGTGTTGGATGAGTTTGCCCAACTGTAGGCTACTCTAAGTGCTGTGAACATGTTTAAAGTAGGTAAGCTAAGTTATGTTTGGTAGATTACATGTATTAAATGCATTTTCAGTTTACAGCATTTACAACTTTCATTGAGTTTATTGGCATGCAATCCTCTTTTAAGTCAAAGAGCATTTATATTATGAAAATTCACACAGAGAAATAACACATTTTGACAACTCATCACTACCAAGAATCAAGGGTATTCAGACCAATAGTACTGTAAAGAAAGCATCACTAATTAAACATCTCTGTAACTTAATGTTTTGGTTTTACAGTAATTTTCCTTAGTTCAAAAAGGAAAACACCTCATTGGCTTTTTTTTTTTTTTGTCACCCTCAGTAGAGTACTATGGTGTCACAGATCACAGCAACCTCAAACTCTTGGGCTCAAGTGATTCTCTTACCTCAGCCTCCCTAGTAGCTAGGACTACAGGCACCCTCCACAATGCCTAGCTATTTTTTTTTTTGTTGTTGTTGTTTAGCAGGCCAGGTTTGAACCCACTAGCCCCTAAGCATGCAGTCAGTGCTCTAACCACTCCCCAACCCTTCCTTGGCTTTAATAATTAGAAAGACTATGTCTGCAGGAATATTACATTACTGAAATATGCAAAAGAAACATAATTTAAAGTTCACTCATAATCCCTTTACTGAAAGATAATCATTTAGCATATTCTTTGATTTTTTTTTTTTCTTTTATACTTTTTAACGACAGGTTATTGCTCTGTTCCACAGACTGGAGTGCAGTGATCATACCTCACTGTGTCCTTGAACTCCTGGGTAGAAGTGATTATCCTACCTCAGCGTACTGAGTAGATATGACCATAGGCAAGCACCACCATGCCTGGATCATTTGTTTATTTTTCATAAAGATGGGGGTCTTGCTATGTTGCCCAGGTTGGTCTCAAACTCCTTAGCTAAAGTATCTTCCTATGTCAGCCTCCCAAAATGCTGGGATTATGGGTGTGAACTGCTGCATCTTGCCTGAGGCCTTTTAAAAGTTCATAAACTTCTTTGCTACATGTGAAACCATATTCACAATATGAATATATCATATTCATAATATTCAAACGTAAGTTTGTTGTGTGAACTCTTTTTGATGCATATATCATTAATCCTTTTAAAGTTAGTAATAGTTGCATCAATCTTCATTAAATGTATCAGCCACCAAGATTGAAATTTTCTGTAATAATATTGTAATGAATACCTGTATCTATGTATTTGAACACATTGTACTTATTTTTTTTTATTTTTGGCCAGGGCTGGGTTTGAACCCACCACCTCCGGCATATGGGGTCAGCGCCCTACCCCTTTGAGCCACAGGCGCTGCCCTTACTTTCTTAAAATAAGTGTCCAGAAGTAAAATTAAAGCATAAAGCTTAAAAATTTTAGTATATACTGCCTGACTGCCCTCTAAGAGGAAACTTTCATAGCATATTTTATGAGGAGGGAGAGACAGAATACTGGCAAAGTTGCAGGATAAGAAGAAATACACAAGTAGCTAACTCTGTCTATACTCTTTCATACTCTCAAATTATTTCTTTAATATTTAATAAGACATTCTCACCTCTGAAATACTAAGCTTTACATGAAAGCCAATTCACTTTCTTTTTAAATCATACACACAAAACTTCAGGTTATTCTGTTACATTGCCTCTGAATACTGTTGCCCAGACAACAAATCATGCACAAAAAGGTTGTGTGTATGTGTACATGTGAAAGATAAAAACCCAATAAAATGGTTAAACAGGGTTGAGCCAATAGAAAGTTAGCCTGGTAAACCAAACCTGAGGAAATCCTTTATAATGATCTACACTGTAAACCAAATGTTTAACTTCTTGGTTAAAAGAAATGAGACAAAACTAATGTATGGTGCCCCACGATCACATTAATGTACACAGCTATGATTTAAAAAAAAAAAATGAGTCATATGAAATAAGTGACATACAATACAAGCAGTTATATAAAGTATTTAGAGAAACCAAAACCCCAAATTGGTCCAAATATTTTGCCCATACCCTTTTTACTGCTGGCTGAAAGCAGTCTGCATCTCCGGAATTTCCATCCATGCTGCTGGGCTCACCATTTTGTTCATTTTGTGCTTCTCTTAAAACAAAGGAAAAAAATAAGTCTATGTTAAAAACTACAAGCAGAATGCCATGCCACAACTCCATTTGGATATTCTAAAAAGCCCAGTTACTGCACCTTTGCATGTATACTTAACTGTTTCCTGAGTCCTGCTGCCAGGACCATGGCACTGTGATGGTTAAACCTCTTGATGATGGCAGCATTACTATTTTCCTTTATGGACTTAGAATTGGAAGTAGTTGGCACAGAGGAAATGCCATAGCCCTGTGAGAAATAATTTAGTAGATTAAAAATCAAATTAAGCTTCCCCTTTCAGATGCTTGCTGCCCTCCCCCTTTTAACCGCCTTACTTTTGTTGTTAGTAATTACAAAATGACCCCATTATGTACTTTGCTGTAAATAAAGAATGAACAAAGATGATCAAAAAAAAAAAAAAAAAAAAAATCAAATTAAGCTTCTGATTTTCTTACTTAAAAAATATCTTAATTTTAGGTGGCACCAGTAGTTCAGTGGGGAGGATGCCAACCACATACACCAAGGCTGTTGGATTAGAACCCAGCCCAGCCCAGCCCAGCTAAAACAACAATGACAACTGCAACAAAAAAAACTATCCAGGCATTGTGGCAGGCACCTGTAATCCCAGCTACTTGGGAGGCTGAGGCAAGAGAATCACTTAAGCACAAAAGTTTGAGGTTGCTGTGAGCTGCAATGCCACGGCACTCTACCCAGGGTAATAGCTGTAACTGTCTCAAAAAAAAAAAAAATCTTAATTTTTAAATTTTGCATTTTGTTTTTAAAGAATAATTTTAGGTCTAATTAGCAAAGTATTTAATAAAAGAAGAGAATACAGTAGGGAAAAAAGACAAAGAGTCAAATTCTGGTTTTGTCGCTTTTTCTTAGTCAAGGCAAGGCTATTAACTTTTCCAACCTCTATAAAAAGAAAATTCAACAAGAAGTATTTTCAAACATATACTGAATGCACACTGTGCCCCAGGCTCTGCAGATACAAAATTGATAAGACCCTCTGCCATAAATCTAAATACTACTTAGGAGGAAACTGGGGTGGAGAAAGGAAGTAGTCAAACCTCTTGGTGGAGAAAAGGGTAGGTTTGAAAAAGCTTTATGGGGAACCATAAGATAAAACAGATTCTTGATGGGCAGACATGGGAGATAATGACATTTCAGGAACGAAGAAACTACTTAAAGGCATAGAAGCAATGTAGTGCACACTGTGTCATAGGTTTGTATGTAGTTCAGTATACTACAATGAAGGGTGGTCCAGGAATTGGTGAGGCTAAAAAGGTTAAAAAAAAACAAAAAACCCTACTATAAAAAGACTCCTTGTCATTAATCCATTTATCAAATAATTATGAAGTACTAATATATGCCATGTGCTGGGGATAGGCCAATAATCAATAAGAAGATCAGCTTCATGGAGCTTACACTTTTCTGAGAGGAGATTGACTAGCAATTATCAAGTAAAACAAGTAAAAACATCTTTTTCAGAAGCAGAAAATAAAGTAAACACAGGGTAACATGATGAACTGAATTGGGAAGGTGACTGGAAAGATCTCCCTGACAAAGTGATATTAGAACCAATGTTTTAGGATGGGTAGAAGACAGGGAAAGAGCAGGTAGAAAGATATCAAAAGGCTGTGAAGTAGAAAACCCTTGACATGGAGCTGAAGGAAAGTCATCATGTCTAGAGCATGAGTGAGTGGAGGTGGCCCAAAGTGAGAAGTAGTCAGGGGCCAAATCAAGCAGAGTCTTGTAAAAGTTATGGTTTTATTCTATGTTCAATTAGAAGACATTGAAGAATTTCACATACAGGAGTATTAACATCTAATTTATACCATATCTCTTACCATGAGGGGAGAATGAACTATAAAGGAAAAGAATACAAAGACAGATTAATTAGGAGGCTAAAGTAAGCAATCAGACCAAAGATGATGGGAGCTTAAAAGCGAAAGTGTTTATGTACCTGTGGAGAAAGAGAAATACCTACAGACCGAAGATGAATTATGGAGGATTTGTCCATAGAAAGTTAGATCAAGGAAGCTCCCAGGTTTTTGGTTTGGCAAATGTTAATTCTGTTTACTGAGATAAACTCAGGAAAAAGTAGGCTTCTGAGGATGGGAATCAAAGGTTCCATTTTGGACATGTTAGGCTATGAAGTCTATGAAATATTTAACAGGAGATTATCAAGGAGGCAGTTGGAGCTCTGGAGTTAAAGAAATGGGAGGGATATTTGGGATTCATTATTACATAATTAAGGTAACGGATAAGGAGAATGAACTCATTCAGGAGGCCCAAGATCACAGCCTGTGACAGAATTAGAGGTTGATAAAGAAAGGGGCACCAAAGGAAAAACTGAATCAGTCCATTTCTAGTAAAAAAAAAACTGGTTGCATAAACGTTGATATATATCCACACAAGAGAATACTATGCAGATTAAAAAAATGTAAACAACAACTGTAGTAACACCTTACTTATTAAGTACTTAGTATGTAGCAGGATCTTTTTATTCTTATCCCAGCTTGGGCCAGCTAAAACAACGACAACTGCAACAAGAAAAATAGCTGGGTGTTGTGGCAGGTGCCTGTGATCCCAGCTATTTGGGAGGCTGAGGCAAGAGAATCGCTTAAGCCCTAGAGTTTGAGGTTGCTGTGAGCTGTGGCGCCATAGCACTCTACCCAGGGTGACATCTTGAGACTCTGTCTCAAAAAATAAATAAATAAACAAATAAATAACATGAAACAAAAGTTGATCAGGAAATAAAAGGTTTGTGTATAATTTTCTCAATACTGACACCACAGGTAAGCAAAACAGTTCTCAAATAATCAGCATGTGGCTCGTAGGCCACAGGCTGGACACCTGTGTGACAGTTCTATTAGCCCATCAAAAAGCAATAAGAACACAAAACACTGGGCATACAAATGTTAAAACATAACACAGTTTAAGTCAGATAGTTTGGTTTTACAGTCTGTATTCTTAACATCTATGGTGTAAGGCCAGGCACGGTAGCAAACGTCTATAATCCAGCACTTTGGGAGGCTGAGGTGGGTGGACTGAATGAGCTCAGGAGTTCAAGACCAGCCTGAGCAAAAGTGAGACCCTGCCTCTACTAAAAATAGAAAAATTAGCCAGGTGTCATGGCAGGCGCCTGTAGTCTTAGCTACTTGGGAGGCTGAGGCAAGAGTATCTTTTGAGCCTGGGAATTTGAGTTGCTGTGAGCTGGGCTGACAGCATGGCACTCTAGGCTGGACAACAGAGCAAAACTGTCTCAAAACAAAAACAACTATTGTGTAGTTTGTACTAATATTGATAAGCAGAGAAAAAGTTACAAAAGTACATGCACAATATGCCAGTATCTTTATTTTATATTTTTTGTAGAGACAGAGTCTCACTTTATTGCCCTTGGTACAGTGCCATGACATTACACAGCTCACAGCAACCTCCAACTCCTGGGCTTAGGCGATTCTCCTGCCTCAGCCTTCCAAATAGCTGGGACTATAGGTGCCCGCCACAACACCTGGTTATTTTTTTGTTGCAGTTGGTCAGGCCGGGTTTGAACCCACCACCTTTGGTATATGGGGCCGGCACCCTACCCCCTGAGCCACAGGTGCCGCCCCTTTAAGACAATTTTATTTTTTATTATTTTTATTTTTTTGCAGTTTTTGGCCGAAGCTGGGTTTGAACCCACCACCTGTGGTATATGGGGCTGGCATCCTACTCCTTTGAGCCACAGGAGCTGCCCTTAAAACAATTTTAATGACAAACAATGATACTCAAAAAGCATTTCTGATAAATCACTTCAAGTAATAGTATTTTATTTATTTTACATTCTAACAAGTGGAATACATCCATTCTTAAGGCAATTTTAAAACAATAAAAATACTGAACACTAGGAAAACACTGTTTTCTCTCATAACTTCTTTGATTACTTCTTACCTCATCTAATGGTTTATCTTCCAAAGCTGTCAAATCTAGTAGTGGATTTTTCACTCCTAATGAAACCATTGTTTTCAACCCTAAAAAAAAAAAAAAAAAAAAAAAAAAAAAATCAATGAAATAAAAAAGTTCAGCATGTCTTACCTTTCTGAGAAATTAAAAAAAAAATTCACTAACAGATCTAATGACTAGAGTGCCAAGTTAAACACAGAGTGCATCAGGGATAAACAGTTACCTTTTTCATCTATTTTGGCACATTCTGCAAAGAGATCCTTTGACCCTGTATTCAGCCGATCCCTGTGAAAATAATGGGACTGGAAAAAACGCGTCCAGAATTCCTTCTCTGTCATGTTGTGGGGAACATTTTCTGCGTATTTCATTTTTACTGTGGAAAAAAATAAGAAATAGTTTAACACTAAATTTTCATTTCTTAAAACCTCTCAAATAAGATAACTGAAATGATGAACAAAACCTTAGTTTGCACCAAGAGAATTAAGTTTTGAGGTTTTTAGCAGAAACACTAAGCATCCTGGAGTCAGACCTGAGTTTGCTTTAGTTATACATAGTCTCAATTCAAGGCACTGTTAGGTAGTAGGGAAATAAAGATCTCAATGCCTACTGGATTTCAGCTCACCACTCCAGTGACTGTAGTGTTCAAGCACAGAGTTGAGTTTAGAACTCTAGGTCTGCTACTTCCTTGGACAAATTACTTAACCTCTCTACAGAGTTTGGTTTCCTCATCTGTATTATGAGGGTCATAACAGTACCCACTTCATTTTCTGTATTAAATGAATACAGAAAAAGCCCTCAGAACAGTGTCTGGCACATAATAAACACTATATGATCATGTTAATTAGCAAAAAGATACAAAAATAATTATATTACATTCTGATAATTCTTTAAGATAATTCTATGAGACACTATAAAAGTAGAGGAAACAAAACTCAGGACTAACGCCAAGATTCCAGTAAAATGTCAAAATTTAATTCTCTTAAATTTAAAAGGTGTTCTTTTTAGGGTGAGGGTAGAGAGACAGGGTCTTGCTTTATTGCTTGGCTAGAGTGTAATGGTGTCATCAGAACTACTGGAGCTTCAAACTCTTGGGCTCAAGTGATCTGTATGCCTCAGCCTCCTGAGCTGGGACTACAGGTGTGCACCACCTGCCTGTCTTAATTTTTCTGCTTTTGTAGAGACAGGGTCTAGCTCTTATTCGGGCTGGTCTCAAACTCCTGACCTCTAGGAATCTTCCTGCTTCGGCCTCCCAAATTGCTAGGACTACAGGTGTGAGCCATCATGCTCATCTGCAAAGGTTTTGATTATAATTTAAGATATCTGCCTGACAGGATATGTTTTTTGGAGATAGGGTCTCATTCTGCTGCCCAGGTTGGAGTGACATTTTCTTTCTTCTTTTTTTTTTTTTAGAGAGACAGAGTCTCACTTTATCAGCCTTGGTAGAGTGCCATGGAGTCACATAGCTCATAGCAACCTCCAACTCCTGGGCTTATGTGATTCTCCTGCCTCAGCCTCCTGAGTAGCTGGGACTACAGGCGCCTGCCACAATGCCCGGCTACTTTTTTGCTGCAGTTTGGCCGGGGCTGAGTTTGAACCTGCCACCCTCAGTATATGGGGCTGGCGCCCTACCCACCGAGCCACAGGCACCACCCTGGAGTTACATTTTCTAATCATAGCTCACTGTAACCATAAACTCCTGGGCTCAAGTGATCCTTCCACCTCAGACTCTTGAGTAGTTTTACAAGCACATGCCACCATGCCCATTTAATTAAAAAATAATAATAATAATTTTTAAAGAGATGGGGGAAATCTCACTATGTTGCCCAGGGCGGTCTCAAACTCCTTTTTTTTTTTTTTTGAGACAGAGCCTCAAGCTGTCACCCTGGGTAGAGTGCCATGGCATCACAGCTCACAGCAACCTCCAACTCCTGGGCTCAAGCTATTCTCTTGCCTCCGCCTCTCAAGTAGCTGGGACTACAGGGCCCGCCACAACGCCTGGCTATTTTTTGGTTGCAGCCATCATTGTTGTTTGGCGGGTCTGGGCTAGATTCGAATCCGCCAGCTCAGGTTTATGTGGCTGGTGTCTTAGCCGCTTGAGCCACAGTCGCCGAGCCTCAAACTCCTGGTTTTAAGCAATCCTCCCATCTTGGCCTCCCAAAGTGCTAACATTATAGGTATGAGCCACTAAACCTGGCCAAGTTAGGATTTCATAAAAGTGGCAATGAGGTGATGACTGACCTGAGACCCGAGGGAGAGAAATGTTTCCTAAGGACTAAAAGGGCACGAACAAGGAAATGAGAAGAGAATTCGAATATAGCTTAACAAAGTACTGTTTAGTCCAAAGAACCACCATAGCAGTGGCCCTCCTGCTTGGCTATATGTCACAAATCACTAGGCGTGGAGGTCAACACATCTATACTTTTAGGATAACATCTATGTGGGAAATAATTAATGAGTTAGAAAGGTCACTCTGGTTGCAGTATGAAGGATGGTCGGGGTTCCTCATAGTCAGATAATTGATGATGCTTCTGTAGCATTATCATTTTTAGCATTTTATGCTCAAGTATGTTGAGGAACAAATAAAGTTTAAGAACCACTGATGGAAAAAATTAAAAAATCATCATACAATTAACCGATGATAGCAATACTGAACCCTCAGCACCTATGATGTCTATGTCAGGTACTGGGTAAACGCCTTTGATCAGGAATAAATGTGAAGTATTTTGTTTTTTATTGATAGACTAAAGAGTTCACCCAAATATTTTAACCATGTGAATGGTTCTGAAAGAACTGACTTTTCTTACCTGCTGGATAGGTCCTAAATATTGACTCAATAATATCAGAGGTTAAATTATATCTCAGACCATTGCAGCCATCAGTTTGGGGCCGAACATCAGCCTAAAATAAAGACCACATACACACATATATTAATTAAGAACACCATGGTAGATGTCTAAGCTCTTGACAATGGATAAAGATGAAAAAAAAGGTTTCTAAATGAACTGAAGACAGGTAAGTCCCTCATTTTCACTTTTTTTTGAGACAGGGCTCAAACAGGCTTGCATCGGTTTCTCATTGTCTCAATGACCTGTAAAAATCTGTTTCCTTGGAAGTCTAATATGGTCAAATAGCCATCTCTAAATTTGAGAGGCGGAGAGCTAGTGGAGCTCTAACATAAAACTTGCAAAGTTACCAAAACCACTACAAACTCTGGTTACTAAGTCATCAAACTAAAACATTGACTGGTTTCTTGGAAAGGCCTTATTAATTTAATTTACTACTAAGTGCCAAAAAAGATACTGAAAATACGAATGCTATTCAAATTTTTGTTTTGGATGTGTAACTACTGTTCTAGTTCCACTGCAGTACAGACTAACTGAATCTGATTTTATAACTCCACAAGTGAGGCATTCCTAATTTTTCTATTAGATATTTCTGTTTTGAGATAGGATCTTGCTCTATCACCCAAGCTGGAGTACACTGATGCTAATGTAGCTCACTGCAATCTCAAACTCCTGGGCTTAAGAGATCCTCCTACCTCAGTCTCCCCAGTACTGTGCCTAGCTAATTTTTGAATTTTTTATAGAGACTGGGGTCTTGCAATTTTGTTTAGGTTGGTCTTAAATTCCTAGACTCAAGCGATCCTACTGCCTTGATCTTCTAAAATGCCAGAGTTAAAGGTATGAACCATCATACTTGGCTCTGCTAGATATATTTTACAAATTTTACTTTTCCTATAATATGATGGTCATTAAATATTTAACTTTATATTATAAGTAAAATACAGCAATCATTCCTCTGGGCTTTAGTTACCCTATTTCAATATAGCAATCATTTAGAAAGCCCTAAATTTAAAAGCATTAGGAAAATTAAGTATTAGTCCAATTTCTAAAAAAGTCATTTGACCCCCAGCATGCTAAAGTCAAAAACCAAGAAAATATAACAGGTAAAAATAAATATATATATATATATTTTTTTTTTTTTTTTGAGACAAGGTCCCACTTTGCAGCCTAGACTAAGTGCAGTGGTACCATTATACTCCATTGCAATCATGAACTCCTGACCTCAAGGATCCTCCTGCCTTAGCCTCTTGAGCAAAAGTATATATTTAAAAAATATTTTTGAAAGTATTTTAATACTACATTATTTTAAAATTATTTTGGAAGAACACTATGGATACTAAGTTTTCACACTTTAAGGAAATGCTCTATTTCCACACTTCAAGGAAATGCTAAATTTTACAAAAAAAAAAAAAAAAAAAAAAGCATTGTTAACACAAATACTGGAGTTGTCATTTTTTTCTTCTCTTTAGAAATCTAGAAGGGTCACATACCAGAAAAGCTGCAGAAATGCCAACATCCTGCTTATGATTAGATGTGGAAGAACTCTCTGCTGCATTCACGTTTAAACGATTGGCCCAGAATTCCTCAGCACTGATGACTTGGCTCACAACAAGGTCTTTGTAAAGCTGAAACAAAACAGGGTCTTCTTGCAGCATTCTGGGGACAGAATATATTAAATATAATTGAACTTCTAGAATAAAACAACATTTAGATAACATTTTAAAAAGGCCTTAGAAACATAAAAGCATTAGAACACAAAATTTTTAGTTTGTGATGACCAAATAGGACAGGTCATTTACTTCATTTTTCAGTAATTAAGAAATGAAGTACAGAATGGAGGTAAGTCTGCAATAGCAGAGATTAAACTCTTTGAAGGCATGGATCTGGTCTTACTTATCTCTGTATCCCAGTGACACAAAGATCAATGGGTCTATATTTGTACTGTACAATACTGCAGTATCTGCAGATGTTCAAGTCTCTTAGGGAAAATGGTGTACTGTTTGCATACAACTTACAAACATCTTCCCATAAGCTTTAAATCATCTCTAGATTACTTACTAATATCTAACATAATACAAAATGCTAAATGGTTTGCTATCCTGTTTGTTATTTCTATTATTTTTGGTTGCTTTATTGCTATTTATTCCAAATATTTTAAATCCGAAATTGAGTCTGTGAATATGGAACTCACAGAAGGCCAACTGAGTTATCTTTCACACATAAAGGCAAATGTGGAAGAGAGGAGGTACGATTGAGATTTTCCAGCAACTAATTTTTCAATGTGATAAGCAGTTGGAGCTATATGCCCTTATGGCCCAAAAGATGTCAGTGATGGAATAATTCATTCTTAGAAGACATTCTCATTATTTTATATGCTGTCTCACTTTTTCATAAGCACACATTTAACGATTCAGTATCTTCTCCGTGACACAGAAGTGGGAAAAGAAAATTAAGGAATCTTAGCACCTTCTAACTCATGTCTGCTCCTAAGTAGATGCTAGGCTTTATCTTCTGAGTTTGTGAATACTCATTTGCCCAAAGGTCACACAGCTAGTTAAGATTTTAAAGTTGAAAACTAAATGCAGAGGTAAAGATACTAAAGCCCATATTTTCCTACATTACAATATCACAACAAAAGGGAGGAAAGAAGTAATAAACTAGAAAGAATCTAGAATCTTTTCAAAGGACTTTTTTCCCCTCCCACCTGTTTTTTTCTTCTAGTTCTTTATTTGCTTTCCTCTTGAATTTAGGCAGCAACTGCTGAAGAAGGTCCTTTACTGCATCTCGCTCTTTCACTGCTGTGCTTTCATTGGAAAAATGGAAGTTAGTTGTGTCCCCTGCATGC